>JAQZBX010026113.1:6487-29239 GCA_029593785.1 Cabassous unicinctus
TATAGAAAAAAAAAAAACCCAGAAGACTAGAAGTATTGGAAAGGATGTGGAGATATAGGAACACTCATACATTTCTGGTGTGAAAGTAAAATGGTACAACTGTTGTGGCATACAGTTTTGCCATTCCTCAGTAAAATAAATATAGAATAAACATATAATCTGGCAATCCTGCTACTAGGTATATACTCAGAAAAACTGAAAGCAGGGAATCAAACAGAATTTCTTCACACCAATGTTTATAACAGCATTATTCACAATTGCCACAAGATGGAAGCAACTCAAGTGTCCATCAACTGATGAAGAGATAAATAAAACATGGTATATGCGTATGATGAAATACTATTCAGCTATAAAAAGGAATGAAGTTAAGATCATAGAAAACATGGCTGAATCTTGGGGACATATTGTTGCCTGAAATAATCCTGGAAGAAGTGGACAAATATGATAACATCTCACCATTATGAATTAATTATAATAAGCATTTTGTGTTAGAGTATAAAATATAGCTTACAAGGAGATAGCTTGCAGTTAGGGGATGTGGAGTTGATGCTTAACTTGTGCAAAATTTCTACTTAGGCTGATGGTACAGGTTTGGAAATGGATGGTAGCAATTGTAGCACATTATTGTGAGTGTAGTCAACAGCACTGAAGTGTAGAGATGAATGTAGTTAAAAGGGGAGAATTTTAAACACATATACATATAGGCTGTACATGTTACTAGAATATAAATTGATGTATAAAGCATAGGATTGTACAACATTGTACTCTATTGTAGACAAAGGACTCTAGTTAAGGAAACAAGAATAAGAATGTTCTTCCATGAATCATTACAAATATAAAATTCTTATTACCAAGTGGTAATAATAGGGTGGTATATGGGGAAAATATATGTGATGTAAATATTGAATGATTAATGAAACAATTTTAATAAACTCATCAATTGTAACAAAGGTGAATACTGTTTAAAATAGTACAATTATATAACAAGTGCTCTCATAAATGTTAATGGATGTTTCAACCCAATGCAATATGTTGGTGGTGGGATGGTATATGGGAATCCAGTATTTTATGCCTGAATGTTTTGTAAACTCACAACTTCTCTAAATAAAAAAAAGATACTTACATTTATTATAATATGCTACCATCAACTCTATCCATTTCCACACTTTCTTCTTATATTAAGCATTTGTTCCCCTTATCAGCCCTCATCCTCTCTCCTAGTAACCTATACTCTAAGCATTTATTCTTTGTATTTAGCTCATATTACTGAGACCATACAATAATTGTCCTTTTCTGTCTGGCTTATTTCACTCAGCCTAATTACACCAATTGTATGCTATAGACCATAGTGAGTGGTAATAGTCTGATGATGTTATCTCATAATTTGTACCAAATGTTCCACAGCAATGAAATGTGTTGGTGGACTGGTGTTGTATGGGAATTTTACCATAACTTATGCATAACTGTTTTTCAAGTACACAACTTCTCTAATAAAAATATATAAAAATTTTTTAAGAAGTTACTGACTTTAAAATTAAAAAGCTATTTTGAGAAAACAAAGACTCTCTGCCTTTTACATGGATTATTCAAAGAAATAAAACTTTACAACTTCTTTACTAAGAATACACTGGTAATCCAAGAAAACTTTCATTTTAATAGAGAGAAAGTTTAATTTGCATCAGTATACTATTTCATGCTAACACTCTCAAAAAATTTTAGAGATATATTCATCAAATCTTATAACTTCAACCACATAAAACCAAATTCCTTCCGCAAAACTTCTGTAATTTTCTATGCCTTTCAGGTTTTGTCATAGATTTCCTATTTCTCATAATCAAAGTTCAAAATTCAAAATTGCCTTAAACAGAAGACATGAAACAAAGGCCAGAACCTCAAACAAAGAAGAGATGTTCTGAACCCAGAGGACTCACCATCAGAACCCTTGGTATGTTGGAGAAACCACAGAGCAAGTACCATGCTTTACTTATTTTTGCTTTCATATTTTCCCTACTAGTTTCAAAGTTTTGTTTTTCACATTCAGGTCTTTAATGCAGCTGACATGCATTTTTATGTATGATGTGATGCAGGCACCCAGGTTCATTTGTGTGTCAGATGAGAACACGTCTTCAGCATCATAGGACAGAGAGCAGTGGTGGAGGCAAGTGGTTGAGATGGTTGGGGTGACTGGGGTGTTTGGGGCAGTTGGGGTGGTTGGGGTGGCTGGGGCAGTTTTATAATGACTTTATTGAGATATAATTTATATACCATACAAACCACCCAAGAAAGTGAAGAATTCAGTGTTTTTAGTATGTTTACAGAGTTGTAGCACAACCGTGAATTTTAGAATATGCAATTTATGAGCAAAATACATTCACTGTGTGGATATACCACATTTTGTTTAATCCACTTTTCCTTTGATGGACATTTCAGTTGCTTACACCTTTAAGCTATTATGAAAATTGCTATTATAAATATTAGTGTACAATATTCTGTCTAGACATATGTTTTCATTTATCTTGCATATATACTGAGAAATAGAATTTCTGGACCATATGCAAGATTTATTTAATTGTTTAAGGAACTATCACACTGTTTCCAAAACTGACATCAAACTTTCATTTCCTATGTACCATCCTTATCAATACTTGTTACCTCACTTTTTGATTCTAACCATCCTAGTGGTTGTGAAGTATCTCATTATGGTTTCTGTGTTACATTTTTAAAAATTTCATTGAAATGTATCAATCCTACATGAATATACATAAACAATAAGTGTACAGAAAATGTTAAGAGCTTACAAATCAAACATGTATAACATCATACCGGATTACCATATATCACCTCACCAGCAAAACCTTGCTTTGTTATGAAACATTTATTTCAAATAATGAAATGGTATCGTCAAAAATTACTATTAAATATAGGCTCTATCTTACATTTGATGGATATTCCCCAAACATACACTATTATTGCACCCTTTTTAGTTTTATGTATTTATTATAGTTCATGAGAGAACATTCTTATACTTGCTCTCTTAAGCATAGTCTGTCTTCCACCACAGGATTCACTGTGCTATACTGCCTCATGCTTTGTACAATCCATTCACAGTGTAAAGTAAGTGGCTCACATTTTCATCACAGAGTTGTGCTATCACTTCAATTTTAGAATGTTTTCATTACTCCAAAAGGAAAAAGTTTATACCCATTTATACTCCACTCTTTTTTCCCTTAGAACTGATATATCTACTTTACCCTTGCTGTAAAAACATTATAATTTTACTGTTAACTATTTTCAATAAGTTACATTAGTTGTAATTTTTCTGAGCCTCAACATATTCTTAACTGTTTGTAAAGGAACATTCTTGTATTTATACTTATATTTATCCTATTAACCACAATCTTCATCCACCACCAAAATCATGTGCTATGCATTCCATAGATTATCTTCTATCTCCCTTTCAATTGACATTTATGTCCCTAGAATACCCCTTTCAGCTACAATCACATTTATAAATCAGAAGTGATAGTTATACTCACTACGTGTCATCATCTCTATTCATTTTCACACTTTTACAATGTACCTTATTAAAAATTCTACATTCATTAAGCATCAGCTCCCATTCTCAACTCACATTCTGTGTTCTAGTAACCTATACTCAAAAGTTTACATCTATAGTTTACTTATCATATTTAGTTCATATTAGTGAGACCATACACTATTTTTTTTTGTTTCAATCAACATTATGTCTGTAAGATTCATCCATGTTGTCATATGCATCCTAATGTAATTTCTTCTTACAACTTAATAGCATTCCATTGAAGGTATATATCACATTTTGCTTATTCTTTCACCAGTTGACGGAAACTTGCTTTGTTTTCATATTTAAGCAATAGTGAATAATGCTGCTATGAACATCGGTATGCAAATATCAGTTGATGTCCTAGCTTTTAATTCTTGGAATATATTCCTAGTAACTGGATTGATGGGTTATATGGTAGATCTATATTCAGCTCCTTGTGATACTGCAAAACTGTGTTCCACAGAAGCTGCACCAGTCTACATTCCCACCAAAAGTGAAGGAATGTTATGGAGGTTTATTTTGTAAGTTCACAACTTTTACTATGCACTTCTTGTTTATGTATGTTCTGTATGAATTATATATATCAGTAAAAATATATTAATAAAAAATATGAAAACAAAAAATGAAACAAAATACATGGAAAAAGGTGAAGGAGTGTTCCTATATCTCCATATAATCTCCAACATTCATGATTTCCTAATTTTTTATACTGGCTTTTCAATAAGGTGTGAAATAATACCACATGGTAGTTTTTTCGAATTAAAAATTGATTTTATTAGAACATACTAATAAACATACAATTCATCCAGAGAGTATAATCAATGGTATTGCTATAATCACATAGTTGTGCAATCATCACTTCAGTCATTATTAGAGCATTTTCATTATTTCAATACTACTACTAATAATTATGAAACAACAAACAAAGAAACAAAAAAATTCCTCACCTCTCAATCCTTCTATACTTCCTCCAATGTACATGGCTGTTGTTTCTGGCTGTTATATCCAAAGTGTATAACCAATGGCTTTTACTGTAATCACACTGTTGTACATTCAATATCTCAAAAATTTTAGAACAATTTCATAACTCCAAAAAGAACAACTCCATACCCCTTAGCATTCCTTCTTCAGACCTAGATAACCACTAATGTCCTTTCATCTTTATAAATTGGTTTATATTTACATTTTATATAAGTGGAATCACACAATATGTAGTGCTCTGTGTGTGGACTACTTCACTTAGTATAATGTTTTGGGGTTCTTTTTTTTTTTGTACTATTGACTTACATTTGTTCAGCTTCAAAGAAAATCAGACTTATTTATGCAATCCTACCCATATTTGTTTTTCATATAATATATTTTTATTTCACATAATATATTTAGTTCATAATAGGGCAATCATACAATATTTGTCATTTTGTGTCTGGCTTACTTCACTCAATGCAGTGTCTCCAGTTTCACTCATGTTGTCATATGTTTCATGACTTCATTTCTTCTTATCACTGCATAATATTCCATCATGTGTATACTCTACAATTCATTTATCCATTCATCAGTTCATGGACATCTGGGTTGTTTCCAACTTTTCACTATCATGAATAACTCTGCTATGAATATTGGTGAGCAGATATCTCTTCTTTTCACTGCTCTCAGTTCTTCTGAGTATATACGTAGCTTGGTATTACTGGGTCCAATGGCAAGCCTATATTCAACTTCCTTAGGAACTGCCAAATGGTCCTCTACCTTGGCTGTACCATTCTGCATTCCGACCAACATTGAATAAATGTTCCTATCTCTCCACAACTTCTCCATTTACAGTTTTCACACTGTTGCAGTTGGGCTGTTTGATGTAATTATGAATTCCAAAAATATAATTGGATCATGCTTGTAAATTGAACTGTTAATCTGGGCATGATTAAGTTATGAATAGGGTGTTGACTGGGCCACATCAGTAGGGTGGTGAACCTCACCACTTGGTGGGTGGGGAATGGAATATAAAAGGCAAGGCAAAGAACAGAGTTGAAGCAGTTTTTGAGAAGTAGTTTTGATGTTGGAAAGAAGGCCCCAAGAGAAGAGAAGTGAGCAGTTCACCCGATCATCTACAGCTGACCTTGTGGAGGAAACAGGAGCTAAGCCCAGAGAGAAATGCAGACCCAGGAAGAGAAGACCCCAAGAACCTGAACCCTGGCAAACATCTGCAGCTGTTTTGCTCTAACACGTGGCAATGGACTGTGGTGAGAGAAGAAACTAAATGCTTTATGGCCTGGTTTCTGTGGACTTCTACCCCAAATAAATACCCTTTATAAAGACCAACCCATTTTTGGTATTTCACATTAGCACCCCTTTGGCTGACTAATACAGAATTTGGTACTGAAGAGTGGGGAAATGCTTTTTTTATTACCAAAATGTTGGAATGCTTTTATAAATGGGTGAGGGGTATTTTTTGGAGAAATTGTTAAATGCTCAATGGAAAAGGCCTAGATCACTTTGAAGAGACTGTTGATAGTAATATGGATGCTAAAGAGACTTTTTATGATGCCTTAGAAGTAAATGAAGAAACTATTATTGGAAACTAGAGGAAAGGTGATCCATGTTTTAAAGTTGCAGAGAACTTAGCAAGATTAATGCCTGGTGTTATATGGAAGACAGAATTTGAAAATGGTGAACCAGAGCATTTAGCTGAAGAACTTTCCAAGGTAAATTTGGAGAATGTGGCTTGGCTTCTCTTTGCAGCTTATATGAAAATACTAGATGAGCAAAATACACTAAGGACTGAACTTTTTGTGACAAAGAAAACAGAAGCTGATTCCAGAACTATGAAGTTTCTGGAAATCAATTTCCCAGATAAAAGTGCCCATTTGAAGACTTAGCTAAATCTGGAACTTGTAAATCAGAATTGAAGATGCAGTTATGTAGGAAAGACTTGTGGAAAGTCTTACTCTCTCATGGCTTGGACCCCTGCTTTCTTCATGCTAAACTAACAAAGTTTTTGAGAGAGCTGTATGAACAAAACCACTGTCAGCTTGGACAAAAGAGGACATGGAAAGGAGAGATTGAAGGAGAATCAGCTTTGAGAAGAAAACCACGGAAGCAGAGATCTGGAATTAAGATATCTCCTTGGGCCAAGAGAGGAGCCCCACCCATGTGTACAGAGAGGGTGAGTTTGCCCCTTCAGTTGAAGAGGGTGGATGTTCCTATGCAATGTTCTGGGAAAGTTTTGATGTCCCATGGTGCAGAGAGGGTGTTTTCCCCATTAGTTGAAGAGGGTGGATGTCCCCTCTCGATGTTCTGGGAGAGTTTTGCCATCTCAGGGTGCAGAGAGGTTGGAGCACATTCCTCAAAGATTAGGGTGGTTAAGGTCAACACCCCATTGGTCTGACAGGGGTGTACCTGTCCCCCATGGATTAGAGAAGGCCAGGTGGTCAACCCATTGCTCTGAGAGGGTTGAACCTGCATGCCAAGTGTTAGGGGGAATGTTGTCTTCACCTCACTGTACTACGGTGGCTAAGACTGTAACCCAAAGATTGGGTAAGTTGTGGCAATCAGCCCAAAACCCTTGGAGGGTGAGGCCTGGAGCTTGGTCAACACCCAGATGCTTGATGAGGTTGGAACAAAGAAAATGGCTGTTGGGCAAGCCTGTGGAAAGGGTGGGTTCCCACGTGGCCCCAAGGAGAAGAAACCATCATCTTAAGAATGACTCTCAGACTTTGAAATTGAATGGAGGATGCCCTGCAGGTTTACTGAACTGTAGAGGATCCAGGACTCACGTTTAACATCCCAATTTCTCCTTATGATATTGAAAATGTTTATCCTTTGTCTTTCCATTTGTGTATTGGAAGCAGTTCAATGGTTTTGTAAGTTTCAGAGGTCTATAGCAGGCAGGACTTTGCCCTAAGACAAACTGTATTTCTTTAACCTGGTTATGATATGATTTTGTACTTGAATTGTTACTGAGTTAAAGTTTTTTGAATATTGTAATGTATTTTTGGAATTCAGAGGGCTGAGTTTTGCAGTTGGGCAGTTTGATGTAATTATGAATTCCAAAAATATAATTGGATCATGCTTGTAAACCGATCTGTTAATCTGGGCATGATTATGTTATGATTAGGGTGTTGACTGGGCCACATCAGTAGAGCATTGAGCCCCACCCCTTGGTGGGTGGGGAATGGAATATAAAAGGCAAGGCAAAGAACAGAGTTGAAGCAGTTTTTGAGAAGCAGTTTTGATGTTGAAAAGAAGGCCCCAGAATAAGAGAAGCGAGCCATTCACCTGATCGTCTACAGCTGACCTTGTGGTGGAAACAGGAGCTAAGCCCAGAGAGAAATGCAGCCCCGGAAGAGAGGAACCCAAGAACCTGAACCCTGGCAAACATCGGCAGCTGTCTTGCTCTAACACGTGGCAACGGACTGTGGTGAGAGAAGAAACTAAATGCTTTATGGCCTGGTATCTGTGGACTTCTTCCTCAAATAAATACCCTTTATAAAGACGAACCCACTTTTGGTATTTCACATTAGCACCCGTTTGGCTGACTAATACATACACTTTTGAATAATACCTATTCTAATGAGTTTGAAATGGTATCTCATTGAAGTTTTGATTTGAAGTTCATAATCGCTAGTGATGTTGAAATTTTTTTCATGTGTTTCTTCACCATTTGTATTTCTTCCGTAGATAGTTGTCCTATTAAGTCCTTTGCAATTTTTTAATCAGTTAATTTGTCTTTTTTTTGTTGAGTAGTATGATCTTCTTATAGATAATGGATATTAAACCTTTATCAGACATGTGATAACCAAATATTTTCTCCCATTATGTGAGCTGCCTTTTCTCCATTTTGACAAAATCCTTTGAGGTGCAAACATGTTGAATTTTGAAGAAGTCTCATTTATCTATTTTTCCTATTGTTGCTCATTCTTTGGGTTTAAGATTTAGAATCTATCACCTACCACAAGATCTTGATAATATTTTCCTACATTTTCTTCTAGGAGTTTTATGGCTGTTGTTTTTATATGTAAGTCCTTGATCCATTTTGAGTTAATTTTTTTATAAGATGTGAAATAGGGGTCCTCTTTATTTCTTTTGGATATGGCTGTTGAGTTCTTCTGGCACCATTTATTGAATAGACTGCTCTGGTCCAGCTGGGTGGGCTTAACAGCCTTATCAAAATCACTTGACTGTAGATGTGAGGGTCATTTTCTGAGTTCTTCATTTGGTTCCATAGGTCAATCTGTCTGACCTTGTGCCAGTATCATGTTGGCATCATGTTACCAATGGAGCTAAGTAATATGCTTTAAATCATGAAGTGAGAGTCCTCCAACTTCTTTCTTCTTTTTTAAGATTTTTTTTTTTTTGCTATTTGGAGCCTCTAATCCTTCCAAGTAAATTTGATTAGTGGCTTTTCAATTTCTTCAAGAAAGGCTGTTGGGATTTTTCTTTGGATTGCTTTGAATATATAAATCAGTTTGGGAAGAATTGACATCTTAATGAAATTTAGTCTTCCAATTCATGAATGTGAAATTTCCTTCCATTTATTTAAGTCTTTTTTCTTTTCCTTTAGTAGTGTTTTGTAGTTTTCTGAATACAGGTCTTTTATGTCCTTGGTTAAGTTTATTCTTAAATATTTGATTGTTTTATAAATGGAATGTTTTCTCTTATTTCCTCCTCAGATTGCACATCAGTAGTGTATAGAAATGCTACTGATTTTTGCATATTACCCTTGTATCCCACCATGATCCTGAACTCATCTGTTAATTCTAGTAACTTTGTTGTGGAGTTTCCAGTATTTCCTAGATATAGGTTTATGTCATCAGCGAATAGGGAAAATTTAATTTCTCCTTTTCCTATTGGGGTGCCTTTTATTTCTCTCTCTAGTCTAGTTGCTTTAGTTAGAACTAGAATGTTAGAATGTTCTAGAACAAGATTGAATACTAATGGTAACAGTGCACTTCCTTGTTTTGTTCCTGATATCAGCAGGAAAGCTTTCTGTCTTTAAACATTGAGTACAATGCTAGCTGTAGATTTTTCATATATGCAGTTTAGTATGTTGAGAAAGCTTCATTCTAGTCCTAGATTTTGCAGTGTTTTTATCAGGAAAGGGTGCTGTTTTTAATCAAATGCCTTTTCTGTATCAACCAAGAGGATCATGTGGTTTTTCTTCTTCTATTTATCAATGTGGTTTATTACGCTAATTGATTTCTTGTTTTGAGCAACACTTGCATACCTGGGATAAAGCCCACTTGATTGTGATGTATAATTTTTTTACTGTGTTTTTGGATTCATTTGCAAGTATTTTGTTGAGAATTTTGTCACCTACATTCATTAGAGATATTGGTCTCTAGATCTCTTTTTTTGGTAATATCTTTATCTGGTTTTGATATTAGGGTGATGTTGGCTTCTTTGAATGAGTTTGGTAGCACTTTCCTGTTCAATTTTTTGGAAGACCTTGAGCAAGATCGGTATTAGTTCATCTTCGCATGATTGGTTGTAATCACCTGTGAAGCCATCTGGTCATGAGCTTTTCATCTCTGGGAGGTTTTTGATGACTGTTTCAATCTCTTCATTTATGATAGATTTGTTGAAATCTCCTGTTTCTTCTAATGTCAGTGTAGGTGTTTCATATGTTTCCAGGAATTTGTCCATCTCGTCTATATTTTCTAGTCATTTGGCATACAGTTTTTAATAGTATTCTCTTATGATATCTCTTATTTCTACAGGAACTGTGGTAATTTCCCCCTTCTCATTTCTCATTTTATTTATTTTTGTCCTATCTCTTTTTTACTATGTCAGTCTAGCTAAGGGTTTTTCAATTTTGTGATCTTCTCAAAGAACCAACTTTTGATTTTGTTGTTTCTATTGTATTTTGTTTGTTTGTTTGTTTGTTCATTCTCAATTTCATTGATTTCTATTCTGATCTTTACTATTTCTTTCCTTTTGCTTGGTTTGGGATTAGTTTGCTCCTCTTTTTCTAGTACTTCCATGTGTGCAGTTAGATTTCCATCTTTAGCTCCCTTTTTTTAATGTAAACATTGAGGGCTATTAATTTCCCTCTCAGCACTGCCTTTGTGGTATCCCATAGGTTTTGGTATGTTATGGTCTCATTTTCACTTGTCTCAAGATATTTGCTAAATTCTTTTGCAATTTCTTCTTTGACCCATTGGCTGTTTAAGAATGTGTTGTTTAATCTCCATATATTTATGAATTTTCCCTTTTTCTGTCCACTATTGACTTCCAGTTTCATTGTGTTATGATCAGAGAAAGTGTTTTTAAATTTATAGAAACTGGTATTGTGACCCAACATATACTCTATCTTGGAGAAGAATTCATGAGCACTTGAAAAGAAAGTATATCCTGTTTTTTTGTGGTGCAATGCACTCTAGATGACTGTTAGGTTTGTTCATTAGTCATATTTTTCAAGCTGCCTGTTTATTAATACTCTGGCAGGATGATCTATCCAATGATGAAAGTCATGTATTAAGTCTCCAACTATTATTGTAGAGACATCTGTTTCTCCCTTCAGGTTTGCCAGTGTCTGCCTCTGGTAATTTGAGGTATTCTATTCAGGGGCATATATATTTATGATGGTTATTTCCTCCTGGTGAATTGCTCCATTTATTAGTATATAATGAGTTTCTTTGTCTCTAAAAACATCTTTGCTTTTAAAATTTATTTCATCTGATATAAGTATAGCTACTCAAGCTTTTAGTTGTTGTTACTGCATGTATACGATATCTTTTTCCCAGTCTTCCACTTTCAATCTACTTGTAGCCTTCATGTAAGGTTCCAAGTAGATTGACAGCATATAGTTTGCTTATCGTATTGATTCTACTAGCCTCTGTCATTTGATTGGGGAGTTAACTCCATTAACATTTAATGTTATTACTGTAAAGGCAATTCTTAATTCACCTATTTTGATTTTTGTGTTTTATCTCTCATATGTCCTTTTCACAACCATTTTTAATCCTTTAGCTACTTTTACTGATGTAATTATCATTTCTAAAATCTCCTCCAAGCCTCTCTCTCCAGTCTTTTTTTTAAAGGCTGTACCCATTCTTTAGTATTTCCTGCAAAGCTGGACTTTCCATTAAAAATGCTATCAGTTTCTGTTTATCTCTGAATATGCTAAATTCATACTCATTTTTTGAAAGATAATCTTGCTGGGTATAAGCTTCTGGGCTGTCAGTTTTACTCTTCCAGTATTTTAAATATAGCATACCACTGACTTCTTCATCCATTATTTCCAGTGAGAAACCAGCCCGTAATCTTACTGGACATGCCTTTTATGTGATGAATCACTTTTCTCCTGCTGCTCTCAGGATTCTCTATCTTTGGCATTTGACATTCTCATTAGTATGTGCCTCAGAATAAATCTATTTGGATATATTCAGATGGGAGTATGTTGTGCTTCTTGGACAAAGAAAACTATGTCCTTCAATAAGGTTTGGAAATTTTCTACCATTATTTCCTCAAACATTCCTTTGCCTCTTTCCCTTGCCTTTTCCTTCTGGGAAACTGAAGACGTGTATATTTCCATGTCTCTGCCATCAGTTAGTTCCCCAAGACCTGTTCAGTTGTTTCCATTCTATTCTTTTTCTGTTCTTTTGTATGTTCACCTTCAGAGGCCTTGTCTTCAAACTCACTGATCCCTTCTTCTGCTTCTTGAAATCTCTTATCTGCCTCCAGAGTATTTTTAATTTTATTAATAGACTTTCATCCCATAAGATCTGTTATTTTTCTATGTGTGTTTTCAAATTCTTCCTTGTGATTACATCCTTAGTCTCTTTATCCATCTCATTGAATTTATTAGGCAGATATTTTTTAACATCTATGATTACTTGTCTGAACCTTTTTATTTCATTTGGAGGCTTAGTTTTTCCTTTGACTGGGCCATATCTTCTTGTTTCTGTGTATTGGTTGTTATTTTTTCTTGGTGTTTCAGCATCAGATTTATTAGATGTATTTATTCCTGGCCTCTTTTCTTTCTTTAGTCTAGGGCTCTCTATTTGATTGGCTTTCTGCTATAGCCACTCTTTGATAATTTGGAAATTTGCAGTGTCTCATGTTTAGCATATTTAAATTATTTCAACTCTTTTTCATCTCTTCTTACCCTTTCTCCCTTCCTGGTTGCAAAATAGAAGCCAAGGATGTGGTTGGTACTCTAAGTCTTGGAGGCTGATGTTACCCCTTTTGCCCCAGGAAATCATGAAGCTTCTCTGACCTTACACCCCTGTCAGAGGTAAGGACAGAAATGCAGCTGTGTGCAATATTCCAAGCTGTTTCATACCAAGAGCATTTGTAGTTATCCAGAGACACAGATGAAACTCCACGCTCCTTTTTCCACTGTAGGGATTGGGATAGAGCCACAGGTGTGGGCAGTAAACTAAGCCATGCCAGTCAAAACTGATTGCATTTGCTCAGGGAGACTTCAGCACCACCCCCTTCACTGGCAGGGACAGGAATGGAGCCTCAGGTGTACCCATCATTCTAGTCTGTGCAGTCTGAAAGTGACTGCAATTGCCCTGGGAGGCTGGGGAAATATCCCCCCTTTTGTCCTATGGGGGTGATGGAACAACAGATGTGTCCAACAATCTGATTTGTGCAGGAAAAAAGTACCTGCAGTTGTCCAAAGAGGCTGGTGCATGTTCCCCCAGCTTCCTCTTTGCCTGAGGTAGAGCTGGAGCCTAGGCTAAATATTTAATCTGACCTGGTTGGAAAGAAGCTGGTCCCTAACTTAACTGTGATTTTCTATCATCCCCACTTCCCTTAATGCAGAGGGCAGAAGTAAAATTGAGGTTATTGGTCTCTTTCAGAATTAGACAGGTTCAAACTTTAACTGTGCTTAGCAGTGGACTTTTGCCAGGTAAATTTACTAATCAGTGGCTGAAATCATTGCCTGGCCATATCATCCTCTCCTGTTTTTGGGAAATGGAGTTTCTAACTCCAGCCAAGGTGGAGCTCCTGAGGTGACTTACATTGCCAGTGGGGGATGGGCTCTGGCCTCCTTGGCAACGAGTGTTCTATTCACAAATCTCCATTACAGGTGGGCAGTCTCCATCTTCAGTTCTTCCAAGGATGTTGAAAGATGTTCATCTGTTCTCCTGCACCTCTAAACAGGTGATTTAGATAGCTCTGACAGATTACTGATTCTGCACTGTAAGTTGAGCTGACTCTTGGAGCTCCCCACTCACCCACCATATATTACACTTCTCCTCATTTTATTGCTTTTATCTGCTGCCATGCTGGAGTTTATATTTTCATATAATTTTTCAGCTGGCAATAGGACAGAAAGTAATTCCTGGATGTTGGAACATGATAAAAGTAATTTGTTGAAGTGTAAAGGACTAAGAAATATTTCCATTGACTTCCAGGGAATGTGTGAGTGTGAAGACACTACAAAGAATGGATGGGGAGATATTCCTCTCCCCAACTGCTCTTTATGTTCTTCCTTGTAGATTATGGCAAAATTAAAACTTGTCTTTTCATCATCTGCAGCATTTAAGGGAACTAAGTGATGTTTGTCTCTTTGTTTCTCTACAGGCCTTTTGAATGTGCATGCAAGATAATTTATTAAAATTTAAACTACATATATAATCTTGCCTGGCTTTTTTTCCTTCCCCTTCCTAATTTAAACAGATTGTTAGGCTCTGCAAGGCAGCATAAGCTCAAAGGCTCAGATCCTTGAAGTGGTCAGATTGAGCGAACTAGACTCAGGAGTAGAAAGTAGCAATGGGAGAGGAAAGTCACAGACAGAAGTCCCTAGGAGAAACCCTGTTGTTGATAATCTCCTGGAGCATGTGACATCACCTCAGGGGAAAAGAGTGGATCTACATGAATGACTGATGCCCTAACCCTGACAGGGTGCTCATGTTCAAGACCGTCACAGTACAAGCAAATACATTATTTTTTAATAAAAAAAGAGATAAACAGGCTTGTTTTTAGAGAATCTTCTCTAATGTCTTTGATGTTCATTAAATGCTGCATATCATTGCTGGTATGGCAGTGAGTGGATATAAAAATTAAATAAGGTTGTTTTCCCAAAAATTGCAGGATTAAACAAAAAATTATTTGCTGCATTCATGATATTTCAGATTGCCAGTGTGATTTTCTTCTGGTCTGGTCCTCTGGTCCAGGTTCAGCTGATCTAATGTGGGCATGGTCAAGGGTGATAAATTAGCTTTCAGGTCACCTGAGATCCATCTGGTCTAAAATCAACACAGTTGCAAGAGCTGGACATCTCTCTAGAGTCTGTCATCATTTAGCAACTTTGTCTTAACTCATTCCAATTAGTTCTCAGTTTTCCAAAAGCAACAGGAGGGGAAACCCAATGCACAAGAACTTTCAATTTTCTACTTGTATCAGGTTTTTCCCATTTCAATGACCAAAACAATCATAATAGCCCACTTGGAGGTGTAGAAATAGTCTTCTGTTGTGATGGAAGGACCTACAAAGACATGTTAAAATGGTGTAGGCACAGAGAAAGAAAGTGGGGGTATTTTTTGCAACCAAATTCATGTAAATGCAATCAAGTGTATCCCAAAGTATTGTAAAACTTTTTTTAAACTACAATAGAGTTCACAACAGGAACAGGGGGATTCTACTTAAGGTAGGTCAGAGAAGACTTCAAACAGGAAGTTAAGTTTCAAACCAGTTTAGAAATACAAGTGGCTATTTAAGAGGTGGGGAATGCATCAGAGTTTTCAGAAAGCCATAACAATTCTACCAAGACTGAAGTGCAAAGTAAATGGTGACAAGGTGAAGATAAAGTATGAAGAGATTGGCTGGACCACTGGGGTGTTTTTTTTGTTGTTGTTGATATTTTTAGCAAATCAATGTTATTGAAAGATATTAATAAAGCTTAAATTTATTCTATTTGTACAATCAGTGCTTTCAGTATAATCATATACTTGTTCAATCATCACTTCAATCATTCTTGAAGCACTTTAATTTTTAAATATAGACAATAAACAAAAAACAAACAAAACTCATCACTTCTCAATCTCTCTATGCTCCTCTGCTGTACATAGATTCTAATCTTTTTCCTTCTGTCTAGTACATTTGTATTTATATTTTGTAAAAAAGAGTCATATATACAATATCAACCATATTTGTGTTTTATCTGATGTTTGACTATCTTATACAGTCCCATGTTACAGTTTTTTGCTTTCTTTCTAATAATATACATGATCTTGGACTTTCCCTTTGAAACTCTGTCATACTTATACACTAGCACTGCTAGTTAAAAACACAGTGATATGGTTTAACCATTTCCATTCATTTTCAAGGATTTAGAAACAATCTTTTTTACAATTCTGCACAGATTAATGCTCAGCTTTCCATTCTCTGCTCTGCTTCTATTTTTTGGTGACCTATATTCTCATTAACTCCATGAGTTTACACAATATATTTAGTTCATAATAGCACAATCATTCAGTGTTTGTCCTTTTGTATCTGGCTTGCATCATCTGTTGGTTAGTGTCTCC
Organism: Cabassous unicinctus; assembly: GCA_029593785.1. Classification (NCBI taxonomy): domain Eukaryota; kingdom Metazoa; phylum Chordata; class Mammalia; order Cingulata; family Chlamyphoridae; genus Cabassous; species Cabassous unicinctus. The sequence goes on from JAQZBX010026113.1 coordinate 22,541, forward strand.
TTTGGCTTCTGTTTATGTGTGAATATTCTAAACTTACCTTCATTTTTGAAAGACAATATTGCCATAAATATGATTCTTGGCTGGCAGTTTTTCTCTTTCAATATCTTAAATTTATATCATACCACTTCCTTCCTGCCTCCATGGTTTCTGATGAGAAATTATCTCTTAATCATATTGAGTATCTCTTATATGTTATGCATTGCTTTTCTCTTGCTGCTTTCAGAATTTTTTCATCTTTGGCATTTGATATTCTGATTAGTATATGTCTCAGAGTTGTTCTATTTGGATTTGTTTGGATTGGAGTATGTTGTGTTTCTTGTTCATGGATATCTATGTCCTTCAAAAACTTTGGAAATTTTCTATCATTATTTCTTCAGATATTCTTTCTGCCTTTTTTTCTACTCTTTTTCTCTTGGGACATGCATGACATATATATTTGCACATCTCTTTATGTCTTTTGTTCCCTGACATCCTGTTTAATTTTTCCCATTCTTTTCTTCATTTGTTCTTTTATAAATTTGCTTTTGGAGGCCATGTCTTCAAGCTCATGGATCGTTTCTTATACCTCAATTCTTCTGTTATATGCCACCAGTGTATTTTTAGTTTCATTTATTGAGTCTTTCATTCCCATAAGATCTGCTATTTTTCTATGTATGCTGTCAAATTCTTTGTGTGTCCCCAGTGTCTTCTTAATATCCTTAATCTCTGTAGTCAGCTTATTGAATTTATGAAGTAGAATTAAGCATGTATGATGAGTTGTCTAAACTCCTTCAGGTCATCTGGATGCTTATATTTTTCCTTTGACTGAACCAGATCTTCTTGTTTCTTGGTGTGGCTTGTAATATTTTTGTTTGTGTCCTGGGATCTGGCTTACTAGATGTATTTATTCTGGGTACAGTTATTCTCTTTACTTTAGGGCTTTCTTGCCATTTCTCCCTGGCTAGTTCTGTAGTAAGAACCAAGGATGTAGTTAGTACTGTCAGCTGTGAAGGCCAAAGCTGCCTGCATTTCCCAAGGAAGCGATGAAATTTCTGTCAACTTTCTCCTCTGCAAGGGGTAGGGAAAGAGCTATAGCCATGTGTAATAACCCAAGTCATATAGGCCAAGACCATCCAAAGTTTCCCGGAGAGACTGTTGAAGCTTCATGTTCCTTCCTCCTCTGTCTCAGGTGGTGATGGAGCTGCATATGTGGGCAGCAATCTATGATATGTGAGTCCAAAATGACCATAGTTGCCCTGGTAGATGGACCCTTTGGAGTGCCCAATAATCTAATCCATGTAAGCCAAATGCGCCTGCAATTGTGCTGAGATGCTGAGGGAGTACTCTCTCTTCTGCCTATCAGGGTATGTGGATGGAACCACAGGCACTGAGCAGTTCAATCCTTGTAGGCCAAAAGTCCCTGCCACTTTCCAGAGAGGGTGCTGAAACACCAGGTCACTCTTATCCTATTGGGGGTGAGGTGGTTCCCACAGGAACCCAACAGTACAGTCCCAGAAGACCAAAAGTGCCAGCCCCCTCCTATCCTATGGGGGTAGGGATGGAGCTACAATGTCTCACTTTTCATTCTATGTGGTCCAAAAACACCTACAGTTATCCAGAGAGGCTAGGGAAACACTGTTTCCCTTTTGTCCTATTGAAGGTGGGGGTGAAGCCACAGGAACCCAACATTTGTGCTTGAGTAGGTCAAAAGCACCTGCACTGGCTCTGAGAGCCTGAGGAAACACTATCCCTAACTTACCTTATGGGGCAGAGGGCAGTGATGGAGATGAAACTGAAGGGGCTAAACAAACCAGCTTGTATGGGCATAAAGTGACTACAATTGCCTGGAGAGGGTGAGGAAACACAGCTCCCCTCCTGTCCTACTAGAGGGCTGGGATGGAGCTGCAGGAGTCTGAATATCCAGTCTGTGAAGGCCAAGATCACCTACAGTTGCCCAGAGAGGCTGAAGAAACACCAGCCCCTCATATGCAATGCGCTGGAGGGGTGCAAATGGAATTGAAGGCACTCAACACAACAGTCTTGTGGACTGAAATCATCTCTGGGTGCCCAGAGAGGCTGAAGAAACACAGCTCCTCTTCTATCCTGTTCATGCACCAGTATGGAAACCCACATGTCTAAGTATTCAGTCTGTGCAGCCTGAAAGTGCCTATTGTTGCCTAGAGAGGCTGGTACATTTCCTGTAAGCTTTCTCTGCACTGGAGGTGGGGCTAGAGCCTAGACTAAGGATGCAATCCAATCTGGGTGGAAAGAAGCTAGTCCATACCATCATTGTGAGTTTCAGTCAGGCCTGCTTTCCCTCATGCTGGTGGCACAGCTAAAATGCCAGCTACCTGCCTCTTTCCAACTTGAACATGTTCAAACCTTAGCTTTGTGAGGATTGTACTATATCAAGCCAAATTTACTAATCAGTAGCTGAAGTTGTTGCCCAACTATCTCTTCCTCCCCCATTTTGGGAAATGGAGCTTCCAACTCCAGCCACAGAATAGCTCCCAAGGTGGTTTGTGCTACCAGTAGAGGATGAGCACCCTCCTCTGCAATGTAGAATGCTCTACTCTTGCAACTTTACTGCTCTACTCTTGCAACTTCATTGCAGATGAACTTTACTCCTCCTTCCATTCTTTCAAGGATGTTTCAGGATGCATTTCTGTAACTTCTTTGATAAAAAAAGGAACTTTAGAATGAATGCACATTTGTAAAACCTATTAATTAATTAGAAGTATCTTGATATTCTGTCACCTTTAGAGATACATTATCAAAAACGCAAGATGAGCACCAACTGGATATTATTAGTGATGGTGGAACTAAAGCAGGAAATGTTGTAAGCATGTTGGGGGCATAAGACAAAGGACAGAAAAATCATTATAGGAAGGTAAATGATTTGTCTTCAAAACAGTGCTTGGACTGGGCAGAGAACAATGAAAATGAGAAAAAAATGTTGCTGCCCTCATGGAGCTGATATTTTAGGTGGTGGAGGTGGGGAGATAGTGAGCAGGGAAATTAAACAGAACAAGATGACATCATGCAATGATACATTAAGGGAGAAGAATGCACAGGGAAGAGTAATGGGGTGGGAAAGGGGGGCTTGGGAGGAAAGGTCACTGAATCCCCTCTGAAGAGAGGATCTGAGCAGTGAAGCAACCTGTGGACAAGCACTGTAAGATGAAGGGACAGGACAGGTGATGGTAGAAGTGGATGTGGGAGTGGTTTCTTTGAGAATCAGCCAGAGACCAGAGGAGCCTAGTGAGTGGATAGTAGACAAAGAGGTTGGGGGAGGGTAAATGTTGTCACCAGGGTAAAGACTTTAATTTTAGTTTCAGAGAACAGTCGCTGAGATGTGGGGAAAAGGGTATAGCAGGAAGAACAAGTGGAGACCTTGACAGGAACTCTTTAAGAGGTGGATATTGATTGCTGCACTGGGGTTGGGGGATTGAGGGAGCACTGGAGACAGGGAGAAGGAGTCAGCTCCAGGACCTGATATGCAGAGACTCATAGGCTGCTGATGCCTGTGTCTGTTCCTTACCTTCCCTCTTTTGTGAGAGTTTTGTCTCCACCTTTCAGGCCAGAGTCTATCTTCAAGTTTCTGGTGGTCCTTGTCACACTTTCATATCCCTATTCTTTGGAAGGAAAAGCTGAGTGGGCTCTTTGTGCCTGGGTGAGGTCTGCCTCCTTCATTGTTCTTCTGGGGTTCACTGGATGAGACCCACGAGGATCTGAGGGGTTTGCTTTGAGTAGATTCACATATACACAAAAGCATCCTCCAGTCTTCTACCTGGATGGACTGAGCCTGGCCACCAGCATTCTGGGAGCTGAGGAGAAGGAGAATAAGGTGGGTTCAGCCTATAGGTTTTCACTTGGGATCTGCTTTCAGTGGGATTCTCACCCCCACCTTACCTATGCCTGTGATTATAAATTCACAGCTCTATTTCTTACTTTCTCATCTTGTGCAAAGCTGGTGTGGAAAAGGGGACAGTTACTCTCCTTCTATATATCATCTAACTTCTTCTTTGGGGGATTTGGTGGCCATTCCTTCTATTTCTCTTCCAGCCTCGTTTCTCAACTCTGCCTTTTGACAGTGTCAATGTATCCAATGTCAGAACCTTTTCTAAGCTCAACTCTTATTTTTCTAGTGAAGTCTTCATGTTTGCTGGATCTTTGGCTTCATTTGTCTCTGGTGTTCAGGTTTATTTATTCTATGTTCACTTCCTCATTGTAATAGCCAAATAGAGTTTTTGTTAACAGTAGAAAGAATAAATAACAGCAAATACATTCAGAAGAATACTATCTAGCAACATGAACAGCCAAATTCGAAAATGGTTAAGTTTCACAATATAATGTTAAGTTAAAGAAAGAGTTATGCTGTACAAATCCATTGATATAAAACTCAAGAGCAGGCATTCATAGTGTGGATAATCAGGACAGAGGTTAATTTTGGGAGAGATAAACACTGGAAGGGGACAGGAGGGATTCTGATAATGTTTGGTTTCTTTTTCTGGGTATTGTTAAAATGGGGCTAAATAGGGTGGTTTAAAAAATTTTTCATCTTGTGAAAAATCAACTGTACATAATTTTGCACTTTCCAGCATGTATGTTATATTTCAATAAAATATAAAATTTAGTGTATCTTTAGTATTTTTAATTGCAAGACACACTGGCAGGATGTTGGAATTCTTTCATCAGCTAATCTTCCTGTCAGAGATGGGTTCTGTCATCCTGGAAGGATAAATGTGCTTTTCTCAGGGAAGCAGGTGGTAAAAAGGGGATCAGGTCAGTGTGATCTTCCATTCATGACCCCACAGATCCCCATCATGTACTCAATAGGCCAGCACCAATCACTCAGCAGACCACACATCCCTCTCTTTAAAGACTCAAGATCATTGAGCAACAGATCTTATTTCACATACACATTTTCCCTGCATCTCATACAAAACTGACCCAAACACTAAGCAAAAAGACCCCATTGCTGACCAAACTCACCACTGACCTAATATGTCTCATATCTCTGACACTCTTGCCCCCTCCTCTGGACCATGATAATCCATCACAGATACTTCAACTTCTCAGTCATTTACCTTACAGGCTACCCATCACTCACCCTGCAGATAACTGATCAGAAACCCCACAAGCCAAGACTTTACATTCCTACCCATGAGAGTAGAGTACTTCTTTACCCACAATATATTAACTTAATGTAATTGAATTTAAGACAGAAATAAAGAACACATTGTTAATTGCAGTGTTTCTATGAGTTCCTTAGACAGCATCCTGAGATAATTGTTGTTTGTTCCCCTCATGCGCAATGACGGAGCCTTGTCATTTGCACCACATTGTCAGGGTTCTTAAAGGATAAACTGGTGACTGAATGTGGGTGGCCTGAGGCAGAAGTACTGCCCAAATCCACAACAGTGTGTGGCTGAGGCTGGAGAATAGTGGAATCCTGGTGGGCATAAGAGGGCAAACAAAATATTTAAATTAGGTTTCCAGAAAATATTTTGTCACCTATCATAAAGACTCAACTAATGGTTTTCTGGGTTCCTTCTCTTCTATGTGTTATTTAATACAATTTACCTACAATTTCTGCTTAGTAACAAACCAAACACAGTTCCCATTGGTCAGGGCACCCAGAGCCCAGTAGCTTTAGAAACCATTGGCTCAGCTTGCTGTCTTTCTCTGCGTACCTAAGATTGCCAAGACCTACCCCACATTGCCAGGGAGACAGGATCTTGCCTAGTAGCAGATGGCTCACACTTGCCAATGGCTACTCAGTCTGTTGCCTGGCATGGAATTGGCTCTGTTTAAGGTGAATCCCCACCACAGACCATCAGGGCTAATCTTTCCATCGTGGCTTAAGCCCATATCCAGGTTAGGGGTCTGCCCTAGTTGGGGGCTGGTGCTGATGCAGAGGGTGGAAGGGGCCTGGGGTAAAGCCTGAGCATCTATGTAGGATCAGTTGACACTGCAGAGCTGTGGGGAGACTCCCATCCTATGTGTGAGTTCTGGAAAAAATGAACTCCCATGGTGGGGGCTCCAGTTATGGGGCCCCTCTAAGTGAGGTGAAGGGGTCTGGCCAGAGTGTGCCTGTGAAACATGGGCTCATGGAGTTGGGGTATGTCTGGGTTTGGGCCCATGTTTTAAATCTCAGGGAAGTTAGGTGGTGGTGTCTGGGCAACTAGTGTAGCTGGGAGCCTGGGTGATTTTCTAATTTCATCCCCAATTTTAAGGATGCCAGAATTTACCTCTTCAATGACACTCCTTTATTTACCTTCTGAGAAACTGAGCAGCATGGGTCCCCCATTGGCCAGAGCTGCCCTTAATGGTTGTTGGGATTTGGGCTTCTGCCTAGTAACAGTACATTTGGGGTTCTCATTGGCTGTGCCTAAACCTATTTAATAATAATTATAATATCCCTTAAGACTTTGAAGGCTGAATGATTGGCAGGTATTTAGTTCAGCTTAACTCACATAAGGAATAATCATTTACATTTTTTAACTTTTTATTTTGAAATAATTTGAAGCTTAGTGAGAAGTTAGTGAAGGCCTCAGTGAAAATAACTGTACAAAAACCCATTTGCCTTTCACTCATATAAGGTAAAAAACTTAACATTTTAGAATCTTTGCTCTATGTCTCCCATACTCTCTCTAATTTTTTTATTGAACTTTGTAAGTTTGTCAGCCAAATAAAGAACTCTCCTACATTTAAATA
>JAQZBX010026114.1:0-29139 GCA_029593785.1 Cabassous unicinctus
GTTCTTGGTCGCTTTAAAGGGCCAAACCAGAACCAAGAGTTGCACAATACCAATTGTTAGCTCAATATAACGAGTCTAGCAGAGACTCCACACCCACACACTCCAGAAGATTGGATTTCATCATTGGAAGTATTCAAACCAAACTTGGATGATCAACAGTCAGGGATTTCCGCTTCCAGTGGAGATGAACTAGACAACTCCTAAGAAATTTTCTTCCAACCCTGAGTTTGTATAACCTACTTTTCTGGCCAGATGGAACTTAACTTCCTTAGCCATTTCCTCTTATTTTCCCTTATAATTCCAAAATGAAGAAAGGAAGAGGAAGGGGAGGAATGGCTGAGGAATGCCAAGGAAAAGTTTCCTGTCATGACCCTGGCATCACCTCTCTCTGACTCAGAGAACACTGCTTCCCGGCATTTCTTAACTCTCACTAGCTCACTCTTTCCCATCCTTTTCCACTGCCAGCTACAGCCCTTCATTTCCTATCAGTAGGGGTGTGTGTGTGTGCTCCAGAGTGGAACATACCTGGAATTTGTATAAGCCCTCAACTGGAGATTTCGATTCAAATCAGCCAGCATTTGGGGGCTGCTGATCTGGACTAGTATTTTCCTGGGCGCCAAAGGGGGCAAAGTGAGTAGACATAATGACTACTACCTCAAAGAATTTGCCATTTGTTGGTAAGTTTTACTGCCCCACCCTCCACTCCCACTCTAGTTACAGTATTGATTGGCACTGGCGGAAATAAAAGGCATCTTCCTCAACCTTCAGACTTCAAGCTTTTCAGAAATAACCCATGGGTGACCTCTGAAATTTGTATAAAATAAGCACAAAGTTACTCATTACACAAAATCACAGAATTTAGCCCATATTTAAGAGCAGCACTTTCCAGTTGTAAGGGAAATTTAGATTTCATTCGTACATCTCAAATTATTTCCTCCAAAGGCACACTTAGTTGTCTGCTTCACAAAGAGAAACCAATATGACACACTTTTAAAATTATATTTAATCACTTTCATGGTGTGCTGTACTTGGTTTAAAAAAAAGAGAAGAGGAAAAGGTTGGGTAAAGGCCAGGATCCTTTTTCTGCAATACACAGCTGACACAGGAAAAAGACAACCTACCAGGCTTTGCTTCTTGATTTCTGCAATATGAAACTCACTTACATTGTCCCAAATTCTTTCTATTTTATTTTCATCATCTAATTTTTCCACCTTTTTTGTCTCTTGCCATCTTTTTTCTCCGTTGCTATGTACAATGCATAACAACAGTTCCTGGACTCTGAAAAGATATAAACCTCAGAAGAATATTGCCTGGGGAAAATTACTCTCTGTACTTCCAGTTACAAAGATGCATTTGCACATGAAACCCTTTATTCCCACTGGTGAAAGATTTGCATTTTCATTAATCTAATGCAGTAGCAACTGGTGTACCACATCATTCTGTCGGAGGTGGTGACTAATTGTTTTGAGCATGTGTTGCCATGATTTTGTGTTTTGGTTAAAAAATATCAAGACCCCATGTCTTCTTGCATTTGTATCACTTATCTGTTGCTGCATAATCCCATCCCCTAAATTTAGTGGTTTAGAACAGCCACCATTTATTTAGTACACAGTTCGGCTGGGCAGTTCTTCTGGTCTTGGCTGATTCCCGCATGCCTCTGTGATCAGTTGGCTGGGGGTGATTGGCCTGCGGAGGCCTGCCTGGGATGCCTCCTCTCTGCTCCACACAGTCTCTCACCCACAGGGAGAGTGGGCCCCTTCCCACAGTGGCAACTGGGTTCCAAAGAGCAGTAAGAGTGGAATCTGCACGGCCTCTTGAAGCTTGGGCTCATACTGCCACAGTGTCACTTCCAGTGCGTTCTCTTGGTCAAAGCAAAACACAAGGTCAGACCAAATGCAAGGAGTGGGGAAAGAAACTCCACCTCTTAATGTGAGGAGTTGCAAGTATTGAGGCCATTATTGCAATCTACCACTGCAGTCATTTGTAGCTTATTCACGTTTAGTCTTTCCAACATCCTATTGGTTCCTTGAAGACAGCATTTAGTGTAGGATTCATTTTGTATTCCTGCCTATACCTTTCTTCCCTTCCAGAGCCTGAGAATGAAAGGGAAGGAAAAGAGCATTTTTAGCAAATAAGATACAGCAGGCATTGATTAGGCATTTTAAATCTATATCTATATCAAAACATAGATGCTTTTCAGATGAGGAAATTGAGACCCAAAAAATGTAAATAACTTGCCCATGTAAGCTCAGTCTAAATGCTGGCATTGGGGTTTGAAATTGCATGTAAGGCTAGCTCAAAACTCTTTTTGCTCTACCATGCTTCTTAGCATGTTTTCTTTGTGTAATTCACATCACTAATGAAAGAATGCATGAAAACTGGTGTAAATCAGCTATATGTTTAGTGTTACATGCGTTACATATGTTGAGTGGTCTGTGGTCTTCTTTTTCAAATAATGTGGCAAACCTGCTCAATCAGTAGTACTATCTCCCTTTTTGTTTCTGATTTTAGTTATTTATATCCTCTCTTTTTTCTGTGTCAGTCTAGCTAAATGTTTGTCAATTTTATTGATCTTTTCAAATAACAAACTTGTGGTTTTGTTGATTCTCTCTATTGTTTTTGTTTTGTTTTGTTTTCTACTTCATTTATCCCTGCTCTAATCTTTGTTACTTCCTTCTCTCTGCTCACTTTTGGTTTAGTTTGCTCCTCTTTTTCTAGTTCTTCTCCATTATTCTTTTAAAGCAACACTTATGTTGCCATCTCTGGCTAAGCTAGTCCAAATGGTATCCAGGATGACATGTTAGCATAGCATTTCCTGGTAGTATCACTTGTAGCCTAATAAGAGTTGAAATATGAGAAAAAAATTTACCAGATCTATTTACAATTCCCAACAAATGTGATTAATGAATAATGTAGATTTGTGATTCTGAAGTTTGTCAGGCCGTTGCAAGCCATGACTACTCCGATTGGGGTTGGTTGCTGCTGAATATGGTTCAAAGGAGATAGATCCCATCCCTGTGGAGATGTGGTTAAATAACTCCAAGTCACTTTGCCATGATTTGGAATGTTTCTCCCCAAGGTGAAGCACTGTCTCTCTTAGCTTGGAATAGTAAGAGCAATTCTATCGATTTCTTCTAATTTGACCCACTTCATTGTATTACTGTGCAGAGGCTGGCTGAGATGGTATTGAAAGGAGTGAAGCAAGGACTATCTCAATTATCTCAATATGACAGCCGCTTTGCTTTGCTAAGATTACCCAAATGTTTGTTCTAATCAAAGCAGCCTTTCTAGACTATGAATTTATCTTGCTTTTGTTGCAAGCTCCTACATGGTTTATTAATGGGACTACAAAATCTACAAAGTAAATTTTGGGTGTGTATAAAAAGTTTTCACAAAGCTGTGAGTCTTTGTTTTCAGCCGAGAAGACTCACAGTGCCTTGAGTATGGTGAGTTCTCAATTTTTTACGAAAATTGAGTTAATCAGACACAATGTTTAGGAACATTTTCAAGTAAAAAAGACCTTGTTTCAAATCCTAGTTCCCCCTCTTACTGGTTGGGTGAGAGAGGGCAAGTGGCTTAACCTCACTGTACTTTAGTTCTCTCTCTCTCTCTCTCTCTCTCCCTCTCTCTCTTTCTCTCTCTCTCTCTCTCTGTGAAGTAGCAGGAGTAATACCTACCTAATAGGGTTGTGTGAATAATAATGAGATGTAATGTGTGCAAAAGGCTTGTATAATGCCCAGCTCAGAATAGGTGCTTAATAAATTGGGTTTACTATTATTTATTAATTAATGCTTGTGTCCACTTTAATTTTAATGAATGAAGTCTTTGACCTGATTAATATGCATGTTTTCTTCCAGGACTTGATGGCAATTCCTACCTAGAGTAAATCGAAGTTTAGTATTAGCAATTTAAAAGTTGTATGCGCATACAAATTTTACTCCTTTATTCCTTAGGGTCAGTTTTAGGAGTCTTCATGTTGAATAATTCATACAAGCATAGAAAATAATGAAGTTATTTTTATTATATCCCATGCTATTCTTATTTTTCAGGGATCACAGCCTTGATTAGAGACAAGAGAGTGGGCATCAGTTTAGTATATGACAAAAGACAGTACGTGTGACACGTACTAATTGCTTAGAAAATATTTGTTATGAATGAATGAATAACGAAAAGATAATGAAAAGTCAATGATTTAATGTGTAGTTATTCAGGAGTCAGTTAATTAAACCTTATTGATAAAAATTTCTTAGGCTTTGTAGAAAGCTCCCATGCAAATGAGATGCATCACTGAGGCACATCACTGAGGCACAGGGTGTAATATTATTTAAAACGTTATTACTGAATCACTGAATGCCAAGGTATTCAATAAAGTTGGTATTTGAGTGATTTTAAGAAGATAATGAAACCCCTGTCTTGCTTTATAGCTGCAACAATTTAGAAAGAACACATGGAAACATACCCTAGTGTTCCCGTTTGGATAAAGATAGTGAATATTGCAACAAATGCAATTTAAAAGAACAAAGAAAACAAAATTCTTTCATAGTTTTCTTTTTTATCTTATGGACAGTTACTAGGCTATTATTATGGTGAAGGTGTGATCAGCAATTTTAGCAGTAGAAACCATATTAATTGTTTTTGAAAACTCTCTAATGCTTCATGTCATCACTCAAAATAGAGAGACTCCTTTAAATTAAGTGCCAGGAACCAGTGCCTGAAATTTTGCCAGCATTTCTGCTCGCCAATAAGTAAGGTTAATTGACAATCCTTAATAGAGAATCTTAGAGAAATTCATATCATAATTAACGTAATTTCAGTTGCTGATAATGCATGAATTATCCACTCAAAAAGTGTAAATGGGGTCTTTGATCTTAAAGGGAAAACGCTCTCATGCAGTAGTATCTTACATAATGGATCCCCTCATTAGTGTGAATTAGTATTTCTGAATGATGCTAATTAGCAAGCCTGAGAACAAACACAATAAAATTCAAACTTGACAAATCACAAAAGAGTACCAGTTAGTGCAATCGGTTAACACATTTAGATTATTCTTTTGATTGAGTCCCCCAGCAACTGAGTTTGCTGTGGTTGGCAGGCACTGTGCACAGTATCTTTATCAGTCATAGAAATAATCAACCATGCACTAAAAGTTCATACTGAAAGTTGAGAAAAATCACAAGATTTTAGTAACTTGCCAAGAATGTGGTTTTGTGAAGCATAAGGAGATGGTGTCCTGTTTCTGAGGTGACTGTAGAGAGGTGTAGAACTTTAAGAAAGGAGAAAGGGACCGGAGTACCTCTCATTTTCCCAGGCTTTAAATGCAGATTGTTTGCATGTCTGGCCACAAGGGAGCCAGTAAGAAACTGCAAGACAAAGAAAGAGTTTTTATCTTTGGTGTTGGAAAAGAGAGAGAGGAAGAAAGATTGGCGAGAATTGAAAATGAGGGATGTAAACAAGGCAAGAAAGACTGTGCCTGAGATGCTTTTCAAACTGTTAGGGAAGCCGATTTGTGGCTCAAGTGATTGGGCTCCCATCTACCATATGGGAAGCCACGGGTTCGATTCCTGGGGACTCCTGGTGAAGGCAAGCTGCCCCACGCCACGGAGAGCTGACGGCCCGCACACCGGAGAGCTGGCGCAGCAAGATGACTCAGCAAAGGGAGACTAAGAGCAGAGACAGTGAGAGACGCAGCAGGCCAGGGAGATAAGGTGACTCAAGCAATTGAGTGCTTCTCTCCCACACCAGAGGTCATGGGATCTGTTCCCGGTGCCTCCTAAAAGAAAAAGACAAGAAGAAAAGACAAACAGACACGGAAAGAACACACAGCGAATGGACACAGAGAGCAGACAGTGAGCGCAAACAAGGGCAGGGAGAAAAAAATAAATTAAAAAAAAAACAACACAATGTTAGAAGATAATAAAAGAAAAAAGAATAATAAAAATAAAAAACAACTATGTTAGAGTGTAATGCAATCAAAATAATGGGCTATGATCAGCATGATTTTAATGAATGTAATAGGATGGAGTGGCAAGTTATGAGGAAAGATGAGATGGGGTAGGACAGGATAGGAAATAGAAGTGTCACAGGTAGTAAGACCCAGTATTATATCATGAACCTTTTAGGATTTTTCTTCCCAATGATTTTTTATTTTACCAAAGTAATACATATACCCAGTTTTTAAAATATATTTAATACATGTTTATTAAACATCACTGATATATATACATTTATATCTATCATCTTTATTTCTTTTTTGAAATTATTTTTATTTTTGAAAAAGCTTTAGATTTCATAAATGTTACATCAAAAATGTAGGGGATTCCCATATACCCCACCCACCTCCTCCTCCCACACTTTCCCCCATTAACAACATCCTTCCTTAGTGTGTACATTTGTTACACCTGATGAACACATATTGAAGCACTGCTACTAACCATGGTCTATAGTTTACATTATGGTTTACATAACACATGGCTAGTTTTTAAGGTCAAATGATAAGAAATTAACTCAAAATGGATCATGGACTTAAATGTAAAACATAAAACTGTAAAACCTTTAGTTAAAAAACATAAGAGACAATCTTCAGGATCTAGGACTAAGCAAAGACTTGACATCAAGATCGCGATCCATAAAAGGAAAATTGACAAATTGGACTTCATCAAAATTAAAAACTTCTACTCCATGAAAGACCTTGTTAAGGGGATGAAAAACAAGGTATAGACTAGGAGAAAATATTTGCAAACCATATATCTGACAAAAGACTAGTATCTAGAATGTATAAAGAACTCTCAAAATTCAACAGTAAAAAAACAAAGAAACAAACAATTCAATTAGAAAATGGCAAAAGACATGAACAGTCATTTCACCAAAGAGGATCTGCAGGTGGCAAATAAGCACATGAAAAGATGTTTAACATCATTAACCGTTAGGGAAATGCAAATTAAAACCACAAGAAGATATCACTACATGCCTATCAGAATGGTTAAAATAAAAAATAGTGACAACAAAATGCTGGCAAGGATTCAGAGGAACTGAATCATTCATACATAACTGGTGGGTATATAAAACAGTACAGCCACTCTGAAAAATATTCTAGTAGTTTCTTAAAAACTAAACATGCAACTATGATACAACCCAGTAATTGTACTCCTAGGCAAGGTCAGTTGCATCAGGTAATTGATCAGTGCCACTGTGGTTTTTCTCAGAGGATTCGTCCTGGAAGCCTCTATTCTTTCTAAGCCTGCTGCACAGCCATTATCCTCTGAATTCCCTTTGATTTTCTTCCAGATTGAATTCTCAGTTTCCTGCATCTCACCTTTTATTTCTTGATGTACTCTCTATCGCAGGGAATAGAATCACGTTGTTTTATTTTCAGGTAAAAAGGTGGTGTAGCAGTTTGGCATTATTTATGAATTCCAAAAATAGATATTGGATTATGCTTGTAAACTGGTCTTTTCCTCTGGGCGTGATTAAATTATGATTAGGACTTTGGGCCAGGTCAGTAGGACATTGAGTTCCTGCCCTTTGTGGGAGGGGAACTCAGAGATAAAACTACATGGCAGAGCAGAGGAGTTAGTTGGAGTTTTGAGTTGGAGTTCTGATGTGGAGTTTTAATGCTGGAGCCCGGGGAAGTAAGCACACAGAGGAGCTTGGTCGTGAGGAAGGAGAGAAGGCCCCAGGAAAAGGGACGAGCAGTTCGCCTGATAGTCTTCAGCGAGCCTTGTGGAGAGAGGCAAAGCCTAGAGAGCCTCATAGTCTACAGCTGACCTTGTGGAGGTAACAGAGGAGCTGAGCCCAGAGACAAGCAAGCCTCGGGAAGAGAGAAACCCAGGAAGCCTGAACCCTCACAGACGTTGGCAGCCATCTTGCTCCAACATGTGGCAATAAACTTTGGTGAGGGAAGTAACTTATGCTTTATGGCCTGGTAGCTGTGGGCTTCTACCCCAAATAAATACCCTTTATGAAAGCCAACTGATTTCTAGTATTTTGCATTAGTGCCCCTTTGGCTGACTAATAGAGATGGTATGGTGACAGAGGCATGCTGCTTACAGCTGTCCAGTGCCTGTCCCTTGATTCAGAGCAGTTCTGTCTGGTCCATCCCTCTACCCTGGTGCACTGCTGTCACACAGGGATTTTCCTGCTCCACCATCCTGTTGATTCCCATTGTGAACCACCTGTTTTCTGTACCTGTGTCTTCCTTGCTCTTGGTTTACTTTCCCATTTTGATAAAGTTCATCCTCTACTACATATCCAAGAAGAGTTCATGGAAAGCAAAATTTTTTAGACCTTGCAGATCTGAAAAGGCCTTTACTCCTTCCTCATGCTGATTGATAGTTAGGTTTAGTATAGAATTTTATGCTATAAATAATGTGCCTTCAGAGTTTTGAATACATTTGCTTTTCAGTTTCATTGTTGAGAAGTCCAAAGCCATTCTCATCTTTTCTCGTGACTAGGGTTTTTTTTTTTCCTCTTTGGAAGCTTGTAGAATCTACTTTTTGTCCCAAGTATTCTGAAATTTCACAATGATATTCCTTCATATGAATGTATTTTTATCCATTTTACTGGATACTCAATGGGCCATTTCAAACTGTTCATTCCTGACCTTCAGTTCTGGGACATTTTGATTTTTTTAAATGATTTCATCCCTCCATTTTCCATGTTCTCTATGGAAATCTGTTATTTGGAGGTTGGACTTCCTGGAATGGCCCTCAGATTTTCTTCTCTTTTCTCTCCCATTTTCCACCTTCTTGGGTTTTTTGCTCTGCTTTCTAGAAGGTTTGGTTAACTTTATCTTCCAACTCTAATTATGATATTCATTTCTGCCTCATTTCTGAGTTATTTCCTAAATGTTCCTTTATTTTAGTAACCTATTTTTGTTTCATGTTTTAGTATCTTACCTATCTCTGTGAAGATATTAGCAACAGATTTTTTGAAATTTTCTTTTCCTTACACAATTTCTAATTCCTTTTAGTTGTTTTTGATCTCTTATCTTTATATTGCAAGATTTACTTAGATATTTAGCAAACCTTGGCTGTCACCTCATAATTAAGTATGGAAGACTACAAAGATGATTCTTTGTTAGGGTTAGGGCTGATCTATTTTGATCTTCTCCAAAGGTTGATCTGGGTTGGCCATTTGTTGGGGGTTTCCTGGTGTCAGTATCTTTAGGTCATTTTCTTGGGCTGATCAGATTCCCCAGAATCTGATCCAAACTCTTATCCAAACTCCTACCTGGGGAGTAAAGGTCTTGCTGCCATTGTTATGATGGTGATGGGGTAACAGTGGGTTCTCAATGTTCAGGCTATATTTGGTAACTGTGTCATAAAGTTTTTAACCCAAGAAAAGATCTGGCCCTTGCCCTTGTCTTCTGGGAGATCATCTCTAAGCACTTGGAATTTCATGCCTGATAGGGCTGTCTTTGTGTGCCTAGGGTCTTGGGTCATGCAGGAAAGTCTAACAGTATGATTGTGGGGACTGGCAGTTTTAGTTTCCTTGGCTGCTCAAGCAAATACGAATACAAAGGTTAAGCTTAAACAATGGATTTGTTTGCTCACATTTTGAGGCTAAGAGATCATCCAAATCAAGACATCATCAAGGAAATGCTTTCTTCCCAAAATCTGTGGCATTCTGGGACTGGCTGCCAGCCATCCTTGGTCCTTAGTTTGTCACATGACAAGCCACATGGTGGCCTCTCCTGGTCTCTCAGGTCTCTTCTGGGTTCCATTGACTTTTCATCTTCTGGCTGTTCCCTCCGGCTATCTTCCTCTCTATGTGTCTGATTTTATTCTGCTTACAAAGGATTCCATTAATAGGATTAAGAAACATCCTGATTGGGCTGGGCCTCACCTTAACTGAAGTAACCTCATCAAAAGATCCTACTTACAATAGGTTCACACCCGCAGGAATGGATTCAGTTTAAGAACATATTTTTTCTGGGGTACATGCAGCTTTAAATTACCACACTCTATCCTCAGGACCCCAAAAAACATGTTCTTTCCACAAGCAAAATACATTGATTCCAGCACAACATCCCAAAAGCCTTAAGTCATTTCAGAAACAATGCTAAGTACAAAGTTTTATCAAAGTCAGTTATGGGTGTGGTCTGTCCTGGGGCACAGTTCCACCACCATCACCACCACCATCCCGTCTGAAGACCTGTGAAACCTAGAGAACAAGTTATCTTCTTCCAATATACAATGAAGAGAGAGGCATAAGCTAAATGTTTCCATCCCAGAAGGGAGAAATTGGAAGAGAAACAGGGGTCACGAGTCCCAAACTATCTGAAACCAGCAGGGCAAGCTCCATTAGATTTCAAGGTCTGAGAGTCATCTATGGAGCAATGTTTTGTCCTCCAGGCCTGAGAAGCAGCAGCCCTGCTCCTTCCAAGTGATTGTGCAGCAGCCATGCTCTTCCCAAACACTGGGATGAAAGCTCCACCCTCTCAGAGCACTCTTTTCAATCCCTGGAGCACAGGCTTCACCCTCTCTGAGCACTGGGGTGATAGCATTCTCTCGTGAACAGTGGGGTGGAAGGCCTGCCCTCTCCAAGCCCCAGGGCTCACTCACCCTTTCCACACACAGGGATGGGCCCACTCTCTAGTCCTGAGGAGATATCTTCAGCCAAACCTTGGCTTCCATGGTTCTGCCCTTGAAGTCATTTTTTCTTCAGTTTGTCCCTTCTCTATCCCTTTTAGTCCGTGTATGGCAGTGATTCCGCTCATACAAATCTCACAAAAAACTTATCGATTTTGCACGTAGTTCATAGGGCTCCACACCTTACTGCAATAGGACTTCTCATAATCCTTCCTAGATAACTGCACCTCCAATCCTGACTTGCACAGAAATTGCTGACTGGTCCCATGTTCAGTTAAACTCTCACGTGGAGCACTATTCTCTGGGACTCACTTTACAGAAACTCAGAATTTGCCAAACCATCAGTTTTTGGTTTCTTTGTGCCCAGGACTTCCTTCAGTTCTTACCCTATCCTTTTGCTCTCGCATTTCACTAGAAGCTGCAACTTTCCACATTTAACTTGGAAATCTCCTCAGCTAAATATCCAAGTTCATCACTTTCAAGTTCTGCCATCAATCCAACTTCAGAATTCAATTTCACCAAGTTCTTTGCCACTTCAAAACAAGGTTTGTGTTTCCTCCAGTTTCCAATAACACATTCATCATTGGGAGTACCTTTAGCTTCTATATTTCTACCAACAGTTTCTTCAAAGCAATCTAGTACCTCACAATTCTTCCAGCCCCTATCCATTACCAAATTCCAAATCTGTTTCCACATTTTTTGTTATTTGCAATAGCAGCATCCCACTTTCCCAGTACCAAAATCTTGTTTTAGCTTCCTTGGCTGCTCAAACAAATACCAACGCAATGGTTCATCTTAAACAATGAGAATTTATTTGCTCACAGTTTTGAGGCTAAGAGTCCAAATCAAGACATCTTCAAGGCAATGCTTTCTCCCCGAAAACTGTGCAATCCTTGGGCTGACTGCCAGCGATCCTTAGTCCTTAGCTTGTCACATGGCAAGGCACATGGTGGCATCTCCTGTTCTCTCCCTTCCCTTCTAAGTTCTGTTGATGTTCAGCTTCTGACTGCTTCCTCTGGCTTTTTCTCTTTCTGTGTCTGATTTCTTTCTGCATATAAAGGACTCCAGTAACAGGATTAAGACCCATCCTGATTGAGCTGGGCCTCACCTTAACTGTATTAACCTCATTATAATGTCCTACTTATAATGGGCCCACACCCACAGGAATGGCTTCTATTTAAGAACATGTTTTTCTGGGGTACATCCAGCTTCAAACCACTACCCTAGCCATGCCAGAAAGACCAACAATGCGATTTAGGGTGGAGTTTTGGGGTCACGCAGTATCAATGGACCTGGAAACTGATAGTAACCATGTGGACAGTCAATCATGCCTACGTGATGGAGCCCCAATAAAAACTCTGAACACCGAGGCACAGGGAAGCTTTTCTAGTTGACTGTACACCATGCATATTGTCACACATTGATACCAGAAAAGGAACACATCCGGACTCCACAGGAAGAGGACAACAGAAGCTCTGCATTACTACCACCTTGGACCCATCCCTATATGCTGCTTCCTTTGGCTGATTTTAATCTGTCTTCGTTCCCTGTAATAACTGTAACCATGAGCATAACAGCTTTCAGTGACTGAGTTCTATGAGTCTTTCTTCCAAATTATCAAAACTGAGGGTGATATGGGGAACCCCCAAACTTGCCATTGGTATCAAACACGAGAGTGGTCTTGAGGGGACACTGTGTTCCCTCTAACTTTCATAGTTGGCCTAACTCTAGCAGTCACTTAATCTCCCAGTTTTAGATAAAATACCCATCCTTCAACTGTGTCTGATGAGCTCTAGTCCAAAGATTTCCAGTCTTCCTCTGAAAAGAAGAGGGGCATATTCCCAAGTAGGTAGGCAGATTGCACACAATCTTCATTATCTTAAGTATTCCCCTTTACCTCTGGGTCCAGAGGTATCTTTTGGTGCCAGTTTTTGAAACTTTTGGGTTTTCTGAAGTACAAATCTTGTTGTTTCTCAGCTTTCCTCACGGTTGGTATAGGGCAGGGGTTCTTAACAAGGGGTCGGTGAGCTTGAATTGAAATTCACAAAAACATTATTCTTGTGGGGACGTGTTGGTGCGGGTGTGATATATTTATTAAATAATACACAGTATAGTGTGGACTTAGTAAGGGGTCCATGGTTTTCACCTGACTGGCGAAGGGGTCCGTGAACCTCTGGTACAGGGTTTTCTCTCTGGTATTAGCTAGTCAGTTACCTAACTTGTCCATCTGCTTTCCTATTTCCAAAATTATGTTGATACTACCTCCTCTCCTGTTCTCTCCTTCCTTATGGGTTTACATCCTTTTAAAAAGTATCTTATTACTATAGTAATTTTATCCTTATGGGATTTTTCAGAGGCAAAAAAAGTAGATGTATATGTTCCATCTACCATCTTAACCCAAAAGAGATTCTATGTTTTAATTGTATGTGTACAGTGCATCCTTGTGTGTGTGTGCTGGTCACAACATAAATGTATTTCTTATTGTGGATGGAAGTCAAAAGAGTTTGAAAAATGTTGCTAGGCCATGCCACCAACAATGTAGTCAAGTCCAATTAGAGGGTAATTATATTTTCTCTTTACTATGAAAGTCTCCCATAAAACGGAGAAAGTTTTAAAGGTATATGGGGCCTTTTTTTTTTTTTTTTTTTTTTTTTTTTTTTTTTTTTTTTTTTCAGAATTCACTGGAAGCTCTAGATCTAACTCTTTCTAGAAAAAAAGATAAGCTGAACTTCCTCTGACAGTGTATTTGAGTATACCTTTTTATATCAGTTTTGGGTGCTAGGATTATTTATTCTGGGACCCAAATTTTCTCTTTCATATCAAAGATGTTATAACACTAAAAATTAAAATAAGCAGCAATCCCAGATAAATTACTAATTTTCTTTCTATCTGTAATCCTCAATTGTGCTAACAGTATTTGCTATATAAAGTGTACCTACTTTGACAAAAAGACACAGGAAAATGAAATTACCTGTTCAAAATATTAGAATTAGCTCTTTAACTAGAATACTGCTTTAAAAACACAAAAGGATATGTTTATTTTGAAACCAATACATGTTGTAGATATGAATATTCAGAGAGGAAGTTCTATAGAGGGTTGACTGGCTCCTTCAAGGAGCAATTAGAAGGCATGGGTGGTTGGGAAAAGCTTACCTGGGTGGCTGGGAAAGAGCAAGGGGGAGATTGACAGGACATGAGGTCAGACAGGTAAGTGGAAGAGGGGCAGATGTACAGGGCCTTGAAGACCTTTGTAAGGACTTGGGCTTCCACTCTGGAAGAAATGGGGAGCCATTTGAGGGTTGTGATCAGAGGGACATGATCTCAATTTTAAAAGGATGCTCTGGGGAAGCGGGTGTGGCTCAGTGGCTAGAGCCCCCGTTTACCATATGGGAGGCCCGGGTTCGCGTCCCGAGGCCTCCTCGTGAGGGCACGCCGGCCTGAGCGGTGCGGTGGGCTGATGCAGCAACCTCACAGCAGGAAGCGGGTGTGGCGCAATGGATAGAGCACCCGTTTACCATATGAGAGGCCCCGGGTTCGCTTCCCGTCGCCTCCTTGTGAGGGCAGGCCGACTCGCGTGGCGCCGTGGGCTGATGCGGCAAGACCTCACAGCAAGGGGGAGATAAGCAGACACAGAGAAGACATGCAGCGAATGGACACAGCAGCACAAGCAGCAAGGGGGGGGATAAATAAATAAAATAAATAAATCTTTAAAAAATAAAAAAAATAAAAAAAATTAAAAAATAAAAGGATGCTCTGCCCTTCATACCTCCTACCCTTGGGCAGGCCGTTTAACCTTGTTGAGCTGCAGTTTCTTCATCTGTAAAATGATCATAATTTTTTTAAAAACAATTTATTGAAGTATATCATTCATACATGAACATACATAAACAATAAGTGTTCAGTAAACATTTTGAACTTACAAAACAAACATGCATTACATCATACAGGGCTCCCATACATCACCCCATCACAAATGCTTTGCATTGTTGTGAAACATTTGTTAACAAATTATGAAAGAGCATCGTCCAAAGTATTACTACTAACTATAGTCCGCATCTTCCTCCCCTACACATTTTTTTAAGGATTTATTTATTTATTTACTTTTATCCATTTTTACTTCGCCCCCCCCCCTCCCTGTTTTTGCTATTTCTGTGTCCATTCACTGGGCAACTCTCTGTGTCCATTTCCTGCCCTCTCTTCTCATCCTTCTCCTCCCGTCTTCACTGGGATTTGATACCCGGAACCTCCGATGTGGGAGAGAGGCATCCTACCACCTGCGCCACCTTAGTTCCTGGTTTTTCAGTGTGTCTTGTCTTGGCTTTCCCTTGTGTCACATTCCTATTACATCATTATCTTGCTTCATGGCTCGTGGGGCCATATGGGAGACGGATGCCCAACCACCTGAGCAACATCCATCCCCCTGCTGTATCTCCCAAGGTTGACCAAAGATACCTAGAGTTACAGTCATTTCCCACACAGGATGGTCATATAATAAATCAGGCTTAGTTTATCACCAGTATTCTAAAAACCAGGCCTCGGGAGAAAAACTAGGTCTGGGGACACATGCATGGTTTCTAACATAGCGAATGTTTAGCCTACCCTGATTATCACAAAATCAGGACAGTGAGAATATTCGCTTCATAATATTTTTTAAAACAATTTTATTCACACATCATACAATCCATCCAGATCATAATATTTTCAGTCTGGCAGATTTATATTTTAAATTATAGTGCATATTTGTAAACCACCTCACATTTAAGAGCTAAATAAGTTGTGGCATCATTAATAAAATAAAGGGTCTCCATCCTGCGAAGTGCTCAAGGCAAAGGTCCTGAATTTTGCCATCCCTGCATGGGAAGTTGGGAAACTGGAGCCATCGTGACCTCTCAGCCAACAACTTTGTCAGTGAAGAAGTTGAATGATTTGTCAAGTGAACAGGAACATAATGAAGGATCCTCTACCCAAACTCAAAGTTAGCATACTTTTAAAATCCTAACTCAAGGCATTATTGAAGTCAGAATGTGTCAATATCCATTCAGCAAGCATGCCTTGGGGCGTCTTTGCACCACACCTGTTCTAGGTGCAGAAGATACATGGATGAGGAGACATGGTCTTACCCGTGGAGCTTACTGTCTAGCAAGGAAAGGGTCTTATAAACAATCAAGTATAATACTGTATAATAATGGTTATAATAGCTACATGTGCATAGTAAAGGAAGAAGATCTGAGTGAGTCTTGGAGGATTGGGACGTGTTTCATAGAGGTGATAGATTCTTGAAGGGATTGTAGACAGTTGTGATGCTGAACCTGAGGCTCTAAACCCTCCTATCATGCTGCCCTACACCCCTCATCCCTTTTCCTTTAGATACATCAAAACAAAAGTAATTTCTAAACTGCAAAACAAAATTATAGTTTTTGAAATGACACAAAAGTTATATGTATGCTGAAATTTAAATGTTTTGTTCCAGATATTCTGACGTTCTCCCCATTTTAGAGTGCCCCTTGCCATGCTGATGTCCTATGCGTGTCATAATCTGTACATTACAAATGCAGCACCCAGAGATTGCCAGCCAAACAAAAACGAAAGGAAGGGAGAGTGGATGACGGTGTGCAGAGAAAAACCCTTGGGAGCCTATCCAAAACTAGGGTGATGATGCTCAAACAGCATCTCGAGAAACTGTTGGTAGTGTTGGTGTGGCTGGAACATGGGGTATAAAGGGCATATTAAGATGAGGCTGAAGTGGGGCATCTGAATAATCAGAATAAAGTTCTTTAAATGGGAATCAGAGGTGTGCAATTTCCAATCTTTGATGAGAAATGACTTTGACATTGAACATCATTTGATGCAGAGGATAAGAGACTGGGAATTGCCAAAAATTAATCCTATTTGCCTCAGGGTGTTACAACCACAGGCAATTTTTTTCTTAGTTATGATTTAATTTTCAAAGCTTCTATTACTCTTATACTATTATAATGAGAGAAAAATTAAGTTAAAATAAAAAGTATTTGAATGTACCACACTAAGATGTCAATAATAGGGGTAACCATGTGGGAATTCCCTGTATTTCCGGTGTAATTTTTCTGCAAATGTAAATCTAAAATTTCTCTAAAAATAACATTTTAAAAAGGTATTTGAAAGGAGAAAAGTCTAGGACAAAAAAATATGTATTATCTGGAGTATTTTTCTGGATTCCTTATTGGTGCCTTGGAGACCCAGTAAGTGTTGCTGACTTAGCAGCATCTAGCATGCAGCAGGCAAAAAGCCAAGGACGTGGTGAAATGAAATCGTGCTACTGCATCAGGGCCCAAGCAGTTATTCTAAGCTCTAGTTGGATTAAAGGAATTACCTTTGGACTAGCACAGGTCTAAAATGTTACCTCTAAATTTAGGATGATATTTAAAGTGTTGGTAAATGATAGCAGGGGAAAGGTAATTGAAACACAACCAGTAGCAGAAGGAAGAAACTTTAAGAAAATAATTTATAATCTATGACATGATGCAATAAATTAATTATCACCACCATTAATAATGTCCATTTTAATATGCATTCCCCATAGCATAATAGAAAAGAATCATTACATGTTTCATGTAAATTCCTAAAATAAAAATGTATTGTTGACTTCTAGCCCTCATATTTTAATTGTAAGAAGCATATTATATACACTGCGGATAGATTGTATGGTATATGAATATATCTCAATAAACTGCTTAACAAATTTTTTAAAAAGCATATTACAATAGTGGTTTCCATTAAGTGGTAGAACTTGAGAAGATATTTTTAGTCTAATTGTTTTCCTATTTTTCAAATAGTATTTTTCAAAAAGCATATATTATTTTTGTGATTAAAAAAAATCATCCCTACAATGCTTAAGAAATTTTTTTGTGGGTTTTTTTTTTTTTTTTGGGTTTTTGGTTTTTTTGGTTTTAAGAAATTTTTAAAGAAATACAAATCACTTATCATTTCATGCCCTCATAGAGTTAATTTCATTTTACATATTCTTTCCCAGCTGCTTTTTCTTTTCATATATCATTGTACATAGTTGGAATCAACATGAGTATTTCCATATTTTAATTGTATTTATCATTTTAAAATATTTCCATAATATAACATGCTATTCATAATTATATTTTTCATAGCTGTGAACTACACCATTATAGTCAAATATTATAATCTGCTATAATTTACAGTCTCCTAATTTTGGACATTGAAATTTATATAACTGTTTCCCTACAGTACTTAACAGTGCAATAAACATTATTACATTAAGCATTCTTTCTTTTAGTTTTCAAATGATTTTCCAAAGAAAACTTCCCTGGAGTAAGGTTACAGGTTATAGATTATAAAGATATTTTTTATTTTTTTACTGGCATAAAAAAAATTGTGCCAATTTACATTGTCACCAGCAATGTCAAAGTGCACTAGAGTCACCCCAATTTTGTCAGTATTAGTTATTTTTCTTTTGCTAATTAAATAGTGATGAGTCTATTCTTTCATATAAGTTTTTCTTTTTTTTCATATAATTTTAATTTACTTTTTTTATTTCTAGTAAGGTTGAATAGTTTCAGGATTGTTTGCTATTACTAGTCTTTCCTGGCCAGTTTATTTGTACATTTTATTTTGGATTGCAATCCATTAAAATAAGCTCCTTATACATTATAGATATCAAACTCCTTTATATGCTGCAATTTTTTCCCAATCAAGTGTTTTTCTTTTCATTGTAATTTAGTCATTTCAGGTACCAACACTTTCTGTCTTCATGGTCAAAGTTGTCAAGCTCGTTCCTTTATAATTTCTTCAATTGCTCCAAACCTAGGAATGTTGTCATTCCTCTTCAGACTACAAATGTTTTCTGCTAAGTTTTCAATAATTTGATTTATGAATATGTAAGCTTCTTGTGTGTAAAAACAGTAGCAACTCCTTTAAAAGAGAAAGAGTTCCTGTGGCAAATATGCCACTGGCAGCAGGGGAATCATGGAGAAAGTGGATTAATCAAAGCTCTGGCTGAGGTGACCCAAGGGGTATCATTTGTCCATCCCCAATTAATGATCCTTACCCTTGGCTGCACATTGAATTCCTCTGGGAGCTTTAAAAAACAAACAAACAAAAAACAAAAACAAAACCTGATACCTGAGTTCTACCCCTCAAGTTCTAATGTTGGTATCGGTTGCATCCTGGGCATCAGGATTGTTAAAAGTGCCCCAGGTGACTCCAATTTGTAGCCAAGTTTGAAAGCCATTATAATCATGTCATCAAGAAATATCAAAAGGAATCTAATCTGAAAGAAGAGATGGCCAAGAGAAAGAACTAGAAATTGCCTGTCCTTTCATTAATATCTGGATCTTGATGGCAAAATTTCATAATGGAAACAAATAAGTGGTCTTTGGATATAGCAGAAGTTTCCAGAATGTTCTTTTTCACTTCCTCTTTCTTCAACATCTAAGGTCAAGGTCCATGTGGTCCATTTCAATCACTGTGAAAAGTAGCAATTTTAATTCCTGGTGTTTCAAAAGGCAGCTTAGATTTTACAAAATGTCGGGGGTGGGGGGGGCAGTACTTGAAAACAAATCCTGAACATCACTAACTAATAGGAAATAGAAGAGGGTTGGAGGAGATAAATGGTTACCTTACAGTTCACAGAAGGTCTTAAGCCCCTAGAAATCATGAAAAGGAAATGTAATATGTTATTAAACTCACTTGAAAGAAAACTGACACCCCAAGGTACTTATAATGTGGAAAGATGGCGTTTTCTCCATTTTAGGGACTTGGAAATAAGAGAGAAGTTCCTTAGCTCAGCCCTTGCCTCAGCACATGCCAGCAAAGATGTATTTCCTATTCATTTGCTCTGACCAAACCTCCCCCCACAAAAAAAAAAAAAAAAAAAAAAGGCTGAGAGTTTAATTTATGCTTTAAATAATCAACTTATAAAGTGGTACAATAAAACTCCACAATAAGACATATTGGATATTGCACTTGGTGACTGATTATCAGTCTCTGCCCAGCCCTGTTCCTGAAAAAGGGTGGATGGACTGACATTCTTACTGGGGTGAGGGACAATGGGTGGAGGGTACAGCATTAGGCTGGGAGATAACTATCTTGTAATCATTTGGGACTTTCCCAGTTCAGTTTACCGTCAGTTATGAACATTATAGTTTCACTATCTTTGCTTTTTGTGCTTATTATGACAGTACAAGACCTGGTGAAAAACAGTTTGCCATTAACATCACAATGACAGGACTCTGTGTTTTATGTTATTTAGTTGTTTGGAACTGCATCATCGTGTTATGGGTTACACTATATTTGCAAGGAGACAAGTCATTAAATACAAGGATTGCAGAGTCTGCCTTCTCCATAACCTCTCCAGTGCTCCTCAATTTTCTGAGGTGAAAGATGGGACCATGTTAGAATTACCTCTCACTAGAGTTCATATGAGGGAAAGCAGTCATATGCCTCTGTTTTTAAGGATGACATAAACTCTTGGGAATTCTGTTCTGGGAATCCAGATTATTCCATGTTTCCTTTGGGGAGCTAACATCTGGGCATCTCACAAAACTCCTTAATGGTGGTCAGTGACCTCAGGCTCTGTCAACTGCAGAGCCTGTGTGTGAGCCCTGCCCACCTGCCCTTCCCCCCCTCCAAATCCCACACACACAAACACACCCTCCTCGCAGTTCCAAAGTATGTGTATTTCCAGGGCTCCTTTGGAGTGTAGACTGGCTTAGCCATGGCCATGCTAATCACACTGCTCTGAATGTGATCCTCTCTCAGTTGTTGTGAGGTCACTTCACCTGAGACCCACGATGTGCCTGGGGCAGAGAGCCAAGTGAAGGAAAATGTAATGCAAGAGAAGGGAACTCAGATGCTCAGAGGAGAGGCAAGAAGGGCAAATCTGGAAGGGCTACCCCTTCCAGATGAGGCTCTGGTTCAGGTGGTCTTTAATAGGGCAGGTCCTGAACCTGATTGCCTGCGTTTGAATTCTGGATGTGTCACTTACTCTCTAAGTGTCTCTGGGCAAGTCATTTAGCCTCTCTGTGCCTCACTTTCATGCGCTGTAAATTAGGAGGTAATAATACATACCTCATAGGGACTTTGTGACAATTAATTAGAGTTCTTGACACATAATTAGATTTCCATGAAAATCTCTTATTACTATTATTATCATCATTATCATCCTTACTGTCTGAGAGTGAAGAATTGGAAATGATGAACAAAACTTTTTCCCCAACAGAAGGCAAGTTGGGATCAAATGGGAGGAAGAAATCAAGAACAAGTCCTGGAAGAACATCAGCTAACCTAGGGCATAATGTCTGGGCTAACTGGGCAGTGTTTTGAGGGGGGCTAGTCAAGCTAAACGGCAGCTGCCCTGGAGGTCATCATTGAGTCAGAAGCCAGTTGTCAAACAGAGAGATAATTGGTCCATCTTATTTAAACTATGGCAGACTTCTCTGGAAAAAAGTTGAATGCAGCCAGCAGGGTCAGGCTGCACCCATCAGGGGGTATGCAATGTAAAGGACTTTGGAGCCTCAGAGAACTGGATCTGAAAAACAGGCTCTATGACTTATTAGCTCCACTTACCAGCTATGTGGCCTTGGGCAAAGTACTCATTCTCTGAGCCTCAATTATCATGTCTGAATACCGGGCATAATATCACCACGAACTTTGTAGAGTCACTCTAAGTAGGAAACTAATATATGCAGATGCCTCACCTAGGTAATTTCACTGAGTGGTTGCTATTATTATCATTATTGCGAGGTGGTGGTTTTGTCTCTTCCCCTCTAAGCTAGAAAGCAAGAAGACAAGGGAAACCATGAAGAAGAGCTGTGAAAGCCCATCTACATGTCACCTATCATCTCTTACCCCCATCACCACCTCTACTCCCAGCACACAGTAAACTGACTAAATGCTCAGTAAATATTAGTTTAATTAAATGACATACCAATTGCATTCAAAATATAAGCAATGGGAAGCAGATGTGGCTCAATCGATTGGGCTCCTGTCTACCATATGGGAGGCCCCATCCGCGCCTGCAGATGGTGCAGCAAGATGACGCAACAAAGGGAGACAAGCAGACACAGAAGAATGCACAGCGAATGGACACAGAGGGAGGGGAATAAAGGAAGGAAGGGAGGGAGGGAGGGAGGGAGGAAGGTAGGAAGGAAGGAAGGAAGGAGGGAGGGAGGAGGGAGGGAGGGAAGGAAGGAAGGAAGGAAAAGAAATCTTTTAAAATCACTACCTCAATGAATGGACTTCCAATGGCCTTTCAGGATTTTGACCCAACCGGGACAACCAATGGCAAAGCTTCTCCTTTTTGTGACTTAGCAAATGAACACTGGGGAGAACAAAGGCAACGCAAAGCAGTATTAGTCCTTTAGTGTATGTTACCATTTAAAGAAGCTTAGACCATATAAAAATATTTGGAGACCAAATAACTCATCTTCAGGGGTGTGTTTTTATTGCCTTATTGACTTTTCTATTACAAAAGTAATCCATGCTCATTGTAGAAATACAGCTAAGTAAAAAAAGAATAAAATCATTCTTAACTCCACAATGTGTTGTGACATTTTCCAGTCACTAGTCTTCAACATCATTAACTCCCCACTATTCCATTGTATAGACCTACTGATACTTATTTAACCAATCCCCTATTATAGGAGTCTTAACTTGTGTTCAGTATTTTTGTTATTGAAAACAAAGCTGCAATAATGAGTTTATTCATTATTAATTGTATAAATCCTTACTAATTTGGTATTTATCATAACCCTATCCTCTTTTCCAACTTTACAATTAACCCAAAAGTAAATTTGCTTATGTTTATAAGGAAATTATTTTCTTACCCAATCTGAAAATCTGCTCACATCTTTGGCTTTATCTTAAGCAAGCTCTCTCCTGGGCCTCCAGTATCCAGTAAGTGAAAAGCAGTCAGCATTCTTGGAGCTGGTTGTTTAGCTCACTTGTTCAGGACATGGGGTTAATGGAGCCAAGGTCATGGGATTCCATCTCCATATATTCAGGCCAGTTAGTTAAGGGTCCAAAGAGTGATTCCCTAACTCCAAACAGCTGTGATTTAAACACTGGCTGTTGGTTTCAAAAGAACTGGGCAAAAGAGCATGGGTGGAGCAACACAATCCATCACCACTACTGGAAGGACGGTGCGTCAACAGCTTCATCCCCCGTGGAAAAGAGCTCAGGAAAGTATTCATGTCAAATCACATAATATTTGGGAGGTTGCAGAAAAGGGAGAAAGAATAATATTGAGAAAAACAATTGGCTGGACTCAGACCTTTAACATGGCATGGTTTATAAGCTTAGTCTGTGAGGTCCTCACGATTCCTACATGAGACAAATTCAACAACGTGTTTAAAATTCTTAGCGTTGTTGTCGCTTAATTGGCAATTTTCTCTTGCAGCTGACACAGCTCTTGGTACTGATGATGTATATGATGAGAAAGGCTGCCAGTGTGATGTATCAGTAGAAGATCTCACTCCACCACTTAAAACTGTCATTCGAGCCATCAGGTTGGTGAAAACTTTTGACAAAATGATTCAGAGACCTACTACTGATTATTTGAATTACTGTGTTGCTAAGTTCTTTTCCCTGCAGGTAAATCTCCTGAAATAATTACATTCTCTTTTCTTATTCATCCACATGCCTATTAAATTCTGAATTTTTTTTTTTTTAAACAAAGCTCTACTGTGTTCAACACAAAGTATGTTATAAAAGGTGTGTGGGATTTGAAGTCAAGCCCTGTCAGAGAACTTACATGAGAATTGGTTTGTCATATGTATTTGTCACTTTAAAGACATTTAGGTTAGAGATGCAATTGGATTTTTTTTAAATTATTTTTATGACTTGATATTCCAATCCATGTTCTGTATGTTGTATCAAAAAGAAAAAAGAAAAAAAAAATACTCCTAGGTTATTTTAAAAGAGGTAGAGTTTGGAAAATGAGAAACCGAGTGACTTGCTTCTTTTACTGAAATGTAATTGTTAAATGCTGATCTTGATATGCTTCCTGTACTGATGGCCAAGGGCTAAGAGAGTCCCTCAAAGCGGTATATATTTATATTCCCAGGACCACCAGCCGCCCCCTCCCCAAAAAAAATGCCAGGATCTGGACTAAATGAACTGCTGTACACTCAGCCAGCCCAGTTTAATCCCTTCAGGAGAAATTGTATTGTCAGTAAATGTTGAGTGACTATTGCAAAGAAATACTTTGGATCCTTTTGGCTTTTTGACCTCTTACCAAAAAGCCAGAGGAAAACAAAATATCGAAACTAATTTATCTATTCATATACTTTGTCTAATCCCAAATATCAGTATGATTGAATATTTGCTTCTATTTTTCTTTGGTCATTTAGCATCACACTAGACATTGCTTTACTCTTTGAATGGGAGTCACTGGGAAAGCAGAAATGAGTTACAAAGATTTTGGTAAATATTTGTGGAAGCAAAGAAAATCATGGTATGATGAAAATATTTGTACTCCAGGAGATGCTTAAAAATTATCTGTAAAAAGGGAAATTTAGGTTGTATATATGTTATAGAATAAAATTTTTAAAAACCATAGGACTGTATAGCACAGTGGACTCTAATGTAAACTATGAACTATAGTTAATAGTATAAAGATAATAATATTGTTTCATCAGTTGTAACAAATGTGCTATACTGATGCCAAGTGTTAATAACAGGGAAAACTGTGTATAGGAGAGAGTAAATGGGAACTCAGGTTTTCTCCCTGATTTTTTTGTAAACCCACAACTTCTCCAATAATATATGTATCTGTAATGGCAGCCTAAAATGAAGTGAAGTAAAGCCCAGTTACTTGCCACCAGAATCCTGAAGCAACAACTCTATCGGTGGGGAGATCATACCTTCCTAACAAGTCTCAATTATGCCTCTTGTCTAATCATAATTTTTAATAACACTCCTTGTCTTTCTCAAAGTGTTCCCATTTGGACAACAAACTATATGGTCACTCCACCTCTGGGATACCTAGAAACCTTGTGTAATAAATATTAGGTTCAGAAAACCCAAAGATATGTGGTATAATGAGGCCTGAAGCCTTCGGTTAAAGGGAAAGAAAGGAACTAGAACTGCACTGTCCAATACAGTAGCCAATGGCCACATGAGGCTATTTAGATTTGAACAACTTGAAATTAAGTAAAATTTAAAATTCAGTTCGTTAGTCACACTATCCACATTTCAAGTGCTCAATAGCCACAGGTGGCTACGGGCTATTATGTTAGACAGAACATATAGAACATTTCCATCATCACAGAAAGTCTCTTGGACATTGCTGGTCTAGAAGTCACCTTGAAGCCCTTTACATATGTTAATTATATCCATCAAAGACCCTAAAGAGAAGGTGGCAATTCAGACCACAGATTAGTCTGACCTGTTACAGGACAATAAGTTCTATAAAATCTTATCTAGTGGGAGCAGATTAGGTTTCCTAAAAGTCATACTTAACTCAGTTGTATGTCATTTCCCAAGACTTTCTGAAGCTTTCTGCTTTGGCCTCACAACCTATAAAAAGAATTTTGAGCTGCAAGAAATAAAATGAAATAGGTTTATTCTGCTAGCTAAGCACTTTAGCAGCAGCTTAAGATTTACTTTGTTATACGTTCCTCTTGAAACTTGACTGATTTTTGTGAAGTCCTTTGCAGAATTCCTTTGCTTTTCAGATTAATTTCTTGGTTCTTATTTTTAAACGAAGTTTATTATTCACATGTCTATCCTTTCTGTGGATTCCTGAAGCTTTCTGCTTTCTACTTTGTTACTCTTGAGGGGGGTGTTTTTCTCCCCCCATATCAGGATTCTTAGTGTTTTTTTTGTTTTGTTTTGTTTTGTTTTAATGCCACTTAAAACTACCAGATTTATAGAACAGGGGTTCTTAACCTTTTTTGTTCCACGGGCCCCTTTGCCAGTCAGGTGAAAACCACGGAACCTTTCTCAGATAGTTTTATGACACTCAACATCGGCATGTCTCTAAATTAAATTTTAGGATTATTCAAAATTACATTTACAACTTTCCCATAATTTCAATACCTGATAACTTAACACGGTTCAACATCTGTTCTAACTGTCATTTTCGGCAAACATTTCGAACTTCAAGTTTTCCCATGACATCATAAAACCATCTCTACCATCCTTACCAAGCTTTTTGCAGGCACTCAAAACACGTTACATCAAAATAAAAATCATACTAAGTCTACACTATACTGTGTGTTATTTAATAAATATATAACACCCACAACAACACATTCCCACAAGAATAATGTTTTTAAATGCATAAAATAGTATTACAAAAGAAATCAGTTACATATATTGAAATAGTTACTAAAATAAAAAACATATGATACAATACTATACATGTGTGCTTCTTTCTTAACACATTAAATAATAATCCAATACATCAAAAATATAGGAAAGTTAAAGTTAAATATTATTTTTTAAAGACATGTCAATGTGCAGACTATTGTTGCTTATTTTGAATAAGAACATTTAACTGTGGTGTAGTATTTGACAAGGCAACATGCATATCATGTTGGACATCTGATTGAGTTGATTATTTTCAATTCAAGTTCACAAACCCCCTGAAATATTTCCACGGAGCCCTTGGGGGTCAGTGGACCCCTGGTTAAGAACCCCTGCTATAGAACATAATAGCTACACTCAGTAGTTTAATAGCTTAATTGGAAATCTTTGACTATTGATAGTACTTAATTTTTAAAGATACATGATTAAAAGACTAACAGAACTAGCACATCTCATCTGAAAAGGAGTTTACAGGTAAAGTTTAAGTCCTTAAATTTTATGCAAAAATGTCCTTTCCCTGAGGAGTTCAATTACATAAATAAATTCAGCATCTGTTGACTGGAATATTTTTGCCAGAACATGCCCACCTCTTGCAATTCACCTGAAATAGTGTTTTATATGTCTATTGCTGATTGCAAGTGTGAACCATCTATTATTCACCTCTGAAATAGCAGCTTAATTTTGGCATTTTCTGTATTATGTTTTGGTGGTTTGATTATTTAACATGAACACTTGAATATGCTTTGGGTATTCCAGTAGCTCTTAAAATAATAGTGTTTCCTAAGAGCCAAATTAAAATTAAAATGTATACTAGAAAATATGTTCTCTACTGCAAGGATGACAGTATGGAAAATGATATTATTACATTCACAAAGAGCAAAGTAAGAATTCTTATTTTTGGTTATTAATATTTATTAAACCTCAGTCATTTTCTATTTACTTTTGAGAGTAAAGATTTCACAGACAATGAGACAATTTAGGCCACTCTCTGAACTTGTTTAGATTCTATTACCCAAATGTACTTTGAGACTTTTCCTTTAAGTGACTGGTATCATTTTTTATAGTGCACAGTTAATGACTTCTTAGACTACTTCCAAAATATGTCTTTTATTCAAAAGAAAATTTAATTGTGTGTATTTCCTTGAGGATTAACACAAATTTTTCTCAAAATATTAGTTTGTGGGAATGCACAAAGTTGCTGGAAGTGTGTTTTCAAAATTCATCTCTGGGAATGGAGACAGCACTTATTTTTAACAAAAGCACTGTATCTTTTTTTTTTAAAAAAACAGCCTCTGACATGGCTCTTTTTTTTTTTTTAAGATTTATTTATTCTCTGTGTCTGCTTATCTCCCCCTTGCTGTGAGGTCTTGCTGCATCAGCCCACCGCACTGCTCAGGCCGGCGTGCCCTCACAAGGAGGCCTCGGGACGCGAACCCAGGCCTCCCATATGGTAAACGGGGGCGCTATCCACTGAGCCACACCCGCTTCCCAGCACTGTATCTTGTTAATGATTCAATTCAAACAATTTTTATCTCTTTTCATCCACTCACAGAAATTAGTTTCTAAATGGAAAGATGAATAATTAGTGGGGAAGTAAACTGACAAACAAATTGATAAACTCTAGAACATTCTACACATTTACGTTTTTTTTTAATATACTTTTTTTTAAAGAAACTTAGATTACATAAATGTTACACAAAAAATATAGGGGATTCCCATATGCCTAGCCCTCCCACATTTTCCCACATCAACATCCTTCATTAGTGTGGTACATCTGCCACAATTGCTGAACACATCTTGAAGCATT
Organism: Cabassous unicinctus; assembly: GCA_029593785.1. Taxonomy (NCBI): domain Eukaryota; kingdom Metazoa; phylum Chordata; class Mammalia; order Cingulata; family Chlamyphoridae; genus Cabassous; species Cabassous unicinctus. Next base: position 27,715 of record JAQZBX010026114.1, read on the forward strand.
GCCACTAAACAATAATTATAGTTTACATTGTAGTTTACATTCTCTCCCACACATTTTCGCAAGTTATTACAAGATATACAATGGCCTGTATCTGTGATTGCAATGTCATTCAGGATAATTCCTAAGTCCCGAAAATGCCTCCAAATTACAACTATTTTTCCCTCTACCTCCCCACAAAACCTCCAGTGGCCACTGCCACCACATCCATGATAAAAGTTCTTCCATTGCTAGGATCACAAGTCTACACACATTTACTTTTCACTATATCATGGTAATAAGCCAAATTTCCAATCACTGTTTGAAAAATATTTTCTCAGGCACAACATCAAAATTTTCATATTAAAAATAAGTCCATCATACTGATGCTTAATGTACGTAGACATTTTAAATAGCTTGACTATAAAAGTGTGGAAATGGATAGAGTTGATGGTTACACATTATACTGAATATAACTAATTTTGTGATGATTATAGAATAAAAGGATAAAAAGAAGAATGTCAAATAAGTTTAAATATAATATACTCATTTACATTAAATACATATTGAAATTAGCACAAATAGAAAACGCTACCTTTGAATATATAATTTGTTAAAGAAATGTGACATTGCATGGTAACTTTTATGATAAGTTCATCTATTACTAAAATCCAACTCAGCTTTTCACTTCAGAATTTTTTTCTATCTTAAGTTTTGGGAAAAGTGGGTAGACAGTGCTGATTGAATAGAAAAAGGCTAATGGCCCATACTTAAATAGATTTCTTTTCACATTCAGAAGCCTTAATTGATATTTTATAAATAAATGACAATCTTTATTTTTAAACTTTCCTATTGGTTTTTTTGGAAACTATTCCTTAATTTGATGGAATGTTCAATTAAATACCACTTATTCCAAATAAGAATTAAAGAAAATAAGCTACACAGTTGAGATTAAGTTTGAGGCAAATCATTGAGAGGCAGCCTTATTATAAAACATTACTTGATAATTATTTTTATAGACAAGTTGCGTTAATTTATTCTTGGTTTTGCTTGGATATAATTTTAAGGTCTTGATGCTTAAAGACATTTACTTTGTTATATAGTGACAGTTTTAAATCCCATACTTTTTTTTTAAAGTAGAAGCTTAAATTTATGTTTGGGTGTGTGTACTGCATGGGAACCTACTTTAGCAATAAAAATGAGTGATTTTTTTTAAAAAGCCCATCAATTACCTGGATATGTTTCTTTAAAATGTCAAGCATCTGGGGAGCAGATGTGGCTCAAGCAGTTGAGCACCTGTTTCCCACATGGAGGTCCCGAGTTCAGTCCCTGGTGCCTCCTAAAAAAATAAAAACAAACAACAAGCAAACAAAAGAAAAAACCAACTCATGGGAGCCAATGTGGCTCAGTGGTTGAGCTCCAGCTTCCCACATATGAGGTTCCAGGTTC
>JAQZBX010026115.1:0-29111 GCA_029593785.1 Cabassous unicinctus
TCTTTCTCTGTCTTTTCCTTCATCTCTTTGAGCACTTAGATTCTTTTTTGTCTGGTCTTTATTAATGTTTTCTGGATTTTTATCCCCTTCCTTTGTTTGGGCAATCATTTCTTGGTTCTTTGTTTGTATTGTAACTTTTAATTGCACACTGTACATTTTAATATTTTTAAAATGTTAAATCTGGCATTAATCCCTGAGCTGTCTGTTTTTTGAGTTTCTGTCCTGGGATTTAGTCAATGAGCTCTCTGTTTCTTGAGTTTATATGCATTGTGATAAGAAAAACATTTCGTGAGTGCCAGGATATAACAAAACCAAAAAAGCCAATATAAGAAACACCTTTCACAGTCTTTGCAAGCTAGTTTCTCCTTGGCTATTGTTCTTTTTCAGAGCTTAGCCCTCCTATCAAGAAAACAGTATGAGGCAAAGACTGTGATATATTTTTGATGGGAGGTCTGATTTCTGAAGGAGAGCAACAACCATTGCAAAATATTTTATCTTCTACCTTTGGTTAGGCCTTCATTTCCTGTTTCTTTGTCTTATAATCTTTTGTCGAACACAGGAGATTTTAGTTTTTAAAATGTTAACTCTGGGAGTTATTCCTGTAGATGTCTGTTTCTTGAGTTTGTATCTAGCTAGTGATATGACAGAGATTTTCCTGAGTGACAGGAGCTAACAAAACCAAGCAAGCCTAACCAAAAAACACCTTTCACAGTTTTTGCAAATTGGCTTTGCATTGGGTGGTGTTTTCCTTCAGAATTCAGCTCTCCTATCAAGAAGGTCAGATCAAGTGGAATGCAAAGTGCAGTGTCCTACCTTGTCTTTTCTGAACCTGTGACTAGTCCTGGACTATAATTGCTAGTGGCCTCCGGAGTTCTCTTGTGTGCAGAAATTTGAATGCCCACACTACTCCCTAAGAAAGATATCTTCTCTCTCTCCCAGATGATACTTGCAAGAATTGAAGCAGGTAATCTTTTGCACAGGTTACCCAACTCAGTTGTTTCTTACATAGATTTTGCTGCCCTGAACTTCTTTTGCCTGGAGGGCAAATTCTGGGGGGGAAGGGACCAAGTGAAAAGAAATTTCCTAGGTATGCCCTTCCTAGCCAGAATGAGGCCAGGGACCACAAAGGGAGTGCTGACTTACTCCACATTGTCCTTGGGAGGGATAGAAAGAGGACCCAGCAAGAGTGGCAGGACCTTCCCCTATGGCTCTTTGAAGTTTACTTTTCTTGATTAGGCACTTGGCCAGTAAATGCAGTCCTTTAACTGTTTTCTGTAGTTTAGAGGAAGCATACAATTTTTAAGATGATGGCTGCTGCACTTTGTCCAATTCACTGCTGTTTACTGCGATTTTTTCAGCTCCTTCTTCCTGCCCTTCTCTGGATGCCTCACAGTTTTCTATTATACTCTGAAGTTTCAAAGTAGTTAATAAAGATAGTACCTGCCTGTTTAATAGTTGTTCTGATGGAGACACCAGTTCCTGGGTCTTCCTACTCCACCATCTTCTTACAATCCTCTTTGGATCCTTTTGTATTTGGCTCTGCTATCGCAAGATGGATAAAAGTAAAAAGTAATTTAGATGTGAGATTTTTAATAAGTTTATATTACATTAGATAGAAGGCAGTCACATTTCCATGACTAATTTGTCAGGGGCCTGGAAAATTCATTTTGGCTGTATACTCAGAAAGAACAGGAGTGGATTATGATAATATATTGTAAAATAGTATTTAAACAACTTTAATTGTTTGGGAAATTTAATGTGATCCAGAAAATAAAATTAATTGTTGATGCCTTTCTCTCTCTCACTTTTTCATGGGCTTCCTGATTGACTCATGATGTTTGTGAGATCTTCACAGTCAGAAATTATCATATGTTCCTTTGCAACAAACAAAAACAGAATGGGAAAGTTATCTGAATGTTGTACCTAAGAAAAATGGTGAAGATTGCTGGATTTTCAGATGCCATGGCAAATGTCTCTTAAGAGTTGGCAGTGACAGCAGTCAGGGAAGGATGTGGTTGTTAACAACTGAAAATAAGTAAATCTAAATTTCATCTAAATAAAATCATTGCTATTTTATGGGATACAGCATAGTCTGAGTGGAAGAGTAATTTAGTATGTGCTAAAGTTTGAGAAATATTTTCTTGAAAGAATTCTAAAAGTAACTTTTGAGAATAAGTTTTGTGCCTATTATGGTATTCATGAACTCTGAAAGAATGTGTTATCTTAAATATAATCTAACAATTATCCTATTTTGTCCAAAATTCATAATCTAAAATTGTCCAAAAATAACTTTGTATGATTTCATTAACAAGTGATATATGCAAATAAAAAAACAGAAAAATACCTAAGAGCAAAATATAGAAAAGTATCAGGTAACCTAAATTCTGTTCTTGAAAATTGACTACTCAATTTCTTTACCTTTGGAAAATTGCTAAAAATTGATCCTCTATCAATGAGTTGTTTGAACATTAATGGAATGGAATTTGTAAAGCATTTAATGCAATTCCTCATATATAGCAACTATGCTTTATTCATATTCATATTATCTGTATTATCTATTCTCTTTGAGAGATGTTTTCATGGTGTGTGTATGTGCATGTGTGTATGCATATGTGTGGATGTGAATGAGAGAGAAATGGACAGAAAAAAATAGAGTCTATAAAGATACATACTAAAAATTAACTCTGATTAACTATGGGCTATAAGCTATAGGATTATCTGAAGTAATCTTTTTCATTGTTTTAATTCTATAAAATTTTATTAATTTTTCTAAGGCCTTTGGAAATATATCTAGTTACTTTGTAATTGGAATAACACTTTATAAATAAATTAGATGCTATATGTTTACTGAGAAACATGCTTGATGAAATTATTGTAAGATAAGTTTATATATGAAGAAAATAAGTTATTTATATACTGTTCATCTAAATGGAATAAGGTAACGGTTCATAAACTTTTTCAGTGATCTTAGATTTCTTAAAACTTTGAGCACAAAGAGACATTTCAACTGCATCGTTTATTGAATATAAACATCTTTCCTAAAGACTATATTGTGGGTTACAAAAAAATTACTTAACTACTTTTTGTCTTTCATGAAGAAAGGAATAATAAGTTAACAAAAAATATCATGGAATCTATTTTATTCCTCATTTTGGAAAAATAATGAATCCATTTATTCAAGTTCTGCATAGAAGAAGATTGGTGTAGCAAGAACACCAATAACTAATGTGGTGCCTCCAAGAAAGATTATGTGAAGATTCAGAACTATTTTATATTTTATTAAAAAAAAATTGTTTTACAAATCTGCATAACTAGATATGACTACAGAACTCCTTCCCTATACCCTAGAATACAGTTATTTTAGGGCTTGGTTGGTGCCAAAGGTCTAGAAGACTGTATATCCAAATAATGTCCAGGAGATAAACAAGAAAAAATAATGACTGTCCAATATCATGATTGGGCAACTTGTAATACTTAATTTCATTTATTGTTGGGAACTCAGCCTATAGGTTCTTTGATTGTGAAATTGTGGGCCTGTTTTCATAAACTTTTTTTGCCCTTGTTAAAACTGCTTTAACTTTCCTTTTTTTTTTTTCCTGATCTTACCACAAACTGCCTGATGCAGGCAAGAACCAGCCCAGACCAGCCTGTAAAATTCCCCAGACAGACACATGCACACTTGCCACCAATTATAACCCTAAGTAACCTTTCCTCAACCCCTCCAATCCATGTGGAGCATGCTTAAGAAATCTCTTTATTAACATGTATCACATGATCTAGCATGTAAGACATTTGTGCATGTTGCTATTGTCACACATATGCCATTAGCCTTTCCCCATCTCTCCAAAACACATAAAAACCTGCTTGATCCCATGATCTGGAAGACAGATTTCAGCCTTCCTTCCTGTCTCCTTGATGGTCAACCTCACAACAAAATTCTGTCTTTTCTCCAAATCCTGGTTTCATGGTACTGATTTGTGTGCATTGAGCAGTGAGCTCTTTGCTCGGTAACAATTTGGCACCCAGGTGCGATAGATCTGAAGCCTGCCTGCCTCAGGCTCTGTAGCCCTGCTGTGGAGTGAGTACTCTCTTTACCAACCCTAAGTGGCACCACCTGTAATAGTTTGTCTGGAGGCTCACCATTCCATGTCCTCACAATTCCAGTCCCTTCTGTGCTTCCTGATATTTTGAGAAAAGAAGCAGTTTTGGAAACACTTGACTTTTGGGTGAGTAACCTCGTATGAGTATATATTCTTTTGTCAAATGCTTGTCTGCTAGGATGGTGGGTTAGAGTCCCACCCTATAGGGTTAGTCCTGCTCTTTGTGACTTAAGTCCCCAATTTTTAAGGAATAGAAAAGATCTGTTGCTGAGTCGAAGCCCCAAGGCTTATGAGAATTTAGCCACTGAGGTACTTATATTTTTCTGGGTAAGCTTACAAGGGATCTGGGTTAAAGCATTCCAAGGAACCAAGTACTTATAATTATGGGAAGTGTTAATAATACAACTTACTGCAGTCCTTTGACATGTATTTTAGATAATTGGTCTATGTTTAATTATGAACCGATGAAGAGGAAGAAAATGATCTTCTGTAACACAACCTATCCCCAATACAAATTAGAAGCAGGGCAGCAGTGGCTATGATACTGCAGTACAATTAGACTTGTATTGTTCAAGAGAGGGAAAATGGAATGAGATCCTGTATGTTGAAGCCTTTATGACCTTATACCAAAATAGGAACTTACAAAGGAAATGTAAAATTATGTTTCAGAGGGAAGGGACTCAGGTTGAGCAGGCTAGACTAAACAGGACTTCAGTTAAATCTGTGTTGCCAGATTCCAAACCAGAAGATGATCTGTTCATATAATACCTGAGGCCTCCTTCGGCACCTCCACCATATATTGGGGAAACTAAAATGAGACTTGCGGAGAAACCCACTAATCCTCCAGAGGTCACTAATTCATTCTTATACCCCTCATTGCCTACTAGTCAAGAAGGAAGGGCTTCTCTATCACACACTTGACAGGGTACTCAATTCAGCCTGGGGATGCTCAGTCCCAGTCAAGGCAATCCCTACTTAGACAATTCCTTGCTGGGCTGGGTGATGAAGGCAACCCTAGAGTTTCATATATATACATTCTTCCTCCTCTGCTTCTGATCTTTATAATTGGAAAAATAGTAGGCCTTCTTATGAAGATGACCCTAAGAAAAATGGACAATCTCTTTATTTCCATTTTTGCTACTCATATCCCCATCTGAGCAGAGAAGTCAGTGTATCAAATCCCCCCGCTCATGTCAACCCAACTGCTCACATCATTTCTCATGAGGAGCCCCAGGTAAGTGTGATGGTGGGAAATAAAATTATTGACTTTCTAGTAGATACTGGGCCTACTTGCTCTGTCTTAAATGAAAAACAAGACTGTCTCTCCAAAAACTGTGGCTATTACTGAGGTTTCTGGAGCCATGGTCCATAATCACTTCCTGCAACCCCTCAAATGTCAACTGGGAGATATCAATTTAATGCACACCTTCCTTTTTATGCCTGAATGCCCTATGTGGCTGCTTGGACTGCATCTACTAACCAAATTAAATGGTCAGGTGACTTTCTCTTCAGAAAGAGTAAACATTGAAGTTCTTCCTAATAAAACATACACTATTCAGGCTGTCTTACTATCCTGAGAATGAGAGACCTGACTTGAGATATCAGAAGATATGCTTCTGAAGGTGACTATCAGAGGTAAGGACTGATGGGATAGCATGGAGAGCCAGAACTGCTGAACCCATCGAGATAAACATTTGCCCCAACACAAAAACCCCTCATATGAAGCAGTACCCTTTAAGAGGGAGCCAGAGAAGGCATAGAACCATTAACAGATACATTTCTCAGGTATCAATTGATTCAAACATGCTGATCTCCAAACAACACTCCTATTCTGCCTGTTTAGAAGCCATTATTAATGTAAAATTCATGCAGGACTCGAAGGCTGTTAATCAAATAGTAGAAGTCATCCATCCAGGAGTGCCAAACCCTTACACATTACTTACGACTTAATCTGGGAATTTCTGTTGGTTTGCTGTTTTGAATTTAAAAGATATCTTCTATTGCATACCTCTAAACCCCAAATCCCAAGAATTATTTGCTTTTGAATGGTAACATCCCAACTCTAACAAATAATATTGGTCAACTGTGCTCCAATTAGAATGCTCTCACTCTATTTGGGGAAACATTATTTAGAGCTCTGAGAGAATTTCAATTTCAGTAGAGTTTTATACTACAATATGTGGATGATATTTTAATTGCCAGCACTTCCAAGGAATCTTCAGATCAAAACACTATCCTAGCTCTGAACTTTCTGGCAGATGGATATATAAAGTTTCCAAGGAAAAAATCCCAAATTTCATAATCAATTCTAAAATATAAGGTATTTGAACCATCAAAGGAACAAAGGAAACTTTTTCCAGACAGGAGAGAAGCCTCAGCCAGAGTGGCTATGCCAACTACCAGGAAACAGCTCCAAGGATTCCTGGAAATGGACACATTCTGCTGTATATGGATTCCACGTTTTGGACTTATAAGTAAACCCTTATATGAGGCTCTTAAAGGAAATGGAAATGAGTGTTTATATTGGGCCAGTAAATGCCAGCAAGCATTTAATTACAAAAGAGAAACTTCTAATGGCACTTGGCCTCCCAGATATTAGGAAGCCCTTTGATCTATTTGTGGAGTACTGATGCAAAGTTTAGGCAGTATATGAAGACTTGTTGACTACTATTCTAAAAAGTTAGATATAATAACCCAAGGATGGCCAGTATGCTTCCAGGCAGTGGCTACCACCTGTAATCTACTGCAGGAAGCTAAAGAATTTACACTAGGACTACCTACAGCAGTGCACACTCCCCATACAAGTAGCAGGCCATATTGCTAGATAATCTTCATGTAAAATTAAAGACAGTCTCTTCTCTGAACCAAGTCATCTTACTTCTCAGCAGGGAGAACCTTTACATGACTGTATACAGAGAATTGAAGATATTTATTCCAGTTCTACCCTGTTATGATTCATTCACCACTATATGTCAACAATAACTTCAAAATGGAGTCAAATATTTTTTTGTGTGTGGCCCCTCTGGATATATATTTTTCTGTGGAGCTCCAAGAGCGTGGACACCTTATAATTTGAGAATATACCAATGTGTTCACAATGCTTGGATGACTGGAGAATGTAGCATAGGTACTGCCACTACAAATACCTGGATCTTTAACTCCTCTTACTCTACTCCCAGCCCTCCCAGAGTACCTGCCAAATATGCATTAGGCTTTATCACTGGCATATTCATTGGCTTAGGACACTTAGCTCCATGGAGAGGATTTGCCTATTATGAAGCAAACATACACAACCTCACTATTGCCATAGAAGACTTGGGCATCACCATGGCCATAAGTATTGAATATCTTCACATCTCCTTCAATTTTCTTGCCAGCATTGTCCTAGATAACCATATTGCCTTAGACTATCTTTCAGCTGAATGAGATGGGGTTTGTCCAGTGACCAACACCTCCTGTTGCATTTGAATAGACAGTTCCCAGCAAGTTGAACACCAGGTAAGAAAAATCTCCCAGCAGGCAAAGTGGTTACACAAGGTAAGAAACTCCTTGGAACAAGCTGGGAAAACATAAAACTTTATCTCCCTAAGGCCTTCTGGTGGTATTTTTAAATTACATCACTGATCCTCATCTTACTTATTCTCTTATTTGAGCCCATCATAATAAGACTAGTCACAAGATTTATTTCTCAAAAGCTTCAAGCATCAGGAAACTTCTTGTTACACCCATCCGTATCATAGCAGCAACTTACCACAGATGACCCCTGAGAATACCTATGAATGTAAAACAAATTTGTTTTACTCCTTGCCCTTTCCCCATGATATGCCTAATCAGCCAAAAGTAGCTAGAGCAATCATTACCCCTTGATCCCTCAAGATTAGGTAATGAAACTATGCGCCTGTTGCCATAACTGCCCGATATGGGCAAGAACCAACCCAGACCGACCTGTAACATTCCCCAGCCAGACAGATATACACTTGCTGCCAAGTATAACCTTAAGTAAACTTTCTTCAACCCACTCCTTCCCCATGGAGTATGCATAAGGGATCATTTTATTAACATGCAAAGCATGGTCTAGCATGTAGGAAATCTGCTCATGTTCCAGTCACTGCACCTATGCCATAAGCTCTTCCTCATCCATCCAAAACACCTAAAAACCTTCTTAACACCGTGATCAGGGAGATAGATTTGAGCTTGCTTCCTGTCTCCTTGCTGGTTGACCTTCAATAAAACTATTTTCTCAAAATCCTGGCATCACGTCCTTGGCTTCTGTGCACATCAGACAGCAAGCCCGTTGCTCAGTAACAGTTGTAAAAGTAGAAAACAATTATTAAGATGTTACAGTTAAATTAAACTGTGTTGATAATATATGAAAGTCCGAGTTTTTTTCAGATATTTACAAAGTAAAATTCAAGAATGAAAACCGACCTAGAATATTAAGGAAAGATAGAAATAAAGTAATGGAAAAAATATACCATGCTAACTCTAATAAAAAAAGCTGGAGTGGCCACATTAATAGCAAAAAATGCTAGCCTTGAGAACAAAGGATATTACCAGGGTTAAAGAAAGACATTACATTATAATGAAGGGATCAATTGATTGAGAAGACATGATGATCTCAAATACGTAATCACCTAACAAAAGAGGTTAAATGTATGTGAAGCAAAAAAAGATAGAACTGAAAGGAGAAAGAGAAAAATCCAGTCATAGCTGAAGATATTATCACTCTTTTTTCAGGAACTGATAAAACATGTACACTGGAAATCATTAAGTAAGTAGAAGGCTTGAACAACATTATAATCAAACTTGACCTAATTGACATTTATTGTATATTCCAATAAATAGCAAAATACAATTCTTTTCATGTGCAAATGGAAAATTCACCAAAATATACCATGTATTGGGGCATAATATGTTTTAATAGATTTAGATGCAAAAATCATAAGTGTATAGAAGAATTAAACATTATCAACATCAAATAAATCAGATTTATCAAATAGTCCAACCCAAATAACATAATATACATTCTTTTCTAGTGGACATGGCAGATTAACTTTATGGGTGCCATGAAAAAATTGTTGATATATTTAAATGGATTGAAATCACACAAAGTATGCCCTGTGAACATAATGAAATTAAGTTAAAATTTAGCAAAATAAAGGTACTTGGATATCAACAAATATTCGGATATTAAAGAAGACACTTGCAAATAACATATGGGTTAGAGAAGACATCACTAGATAAATTATAAAATATTTTGAAATAAATGAAAATGAATATAAACTGTACCAAAATTTGTGTGATACAGCTAAATCAGTCCTTCAATGAAATTTTACATAATTAAGTGCTCATGTTAGAAAAGAAGAAAAGGCACAATCAGTTATCTGAATTTGTACATTAGAGTATAGAGAAATAAATTTGCAAAAGTAGAAGCACAAAAATAATATAGATAAGGGAAAAGGATGTGGCTCAAGTGATTAGGTCCCCATCTGCCACATAGGAGGTCCAGGATTCATTTCTTGGTGCCTCCTGATGAAAGGCGAGCTGGCCTGTGCAGAATGCTGGCCCACACAGAGTGCTGGCCCCACGGAAAGCTGGCTGAGCAAGATGACACAACAGAAAGAGACACAGAGGAGAGACAATAAAAGACACAGCAGATCAGGGAGCTGAGGTGGTGCAAGAGATTGAATGCCTCTCTCCTACTCCAGAAGGTCCCAGGATCAATTCCCGGTACCACCTTAAGAGAAGACAAGAAGACACAGAAGAACATACAGAGAGCAGATAGCGAGCACAAAACAATGGGGGGGGGGAGAGAAATAAATATATAAATCTTTAAAAAAATATTTAGATAAGAACAGAATTTAATGAAAGAAAAAACAAACAGAAAACTAATAGAAAAAATTGATGAAACCCAAACTAGTTTACTGAAACAAGAATACAATTGATAAATTTATAACTAGAGTGATCAAGAAATGTAGAAAAGATAAAGATTACTATTGCTATATCATTACAAATCCTACAGACATTCATAGGATAATAGGGAAATATTAAGAATATCTTTATGCTAACTAAGTTAAAAAACAAATGAAATGAGCAAATTCCTCAAAGGGCACAAATTTCAAAAACCGATGAAAGGTAAAAGAGAAAATCCTGGATCATTCTAAATCTAATAAAGTAATTCATAACTAATTAATTCATAATTAGAAACTTTCCCACTAAGAAAAATCCAATTTCTGATGGCTTCATTAATGAATTCTATCAAACATTTAAAAAAGAAATTAGACTCATCTTACATAAATTCTTTCATAAAATAGAGGAGAAAGGAACATCTCCCAACTCATTCTGTAAGGCCAGTATAACTGTGATAACAAAAGCCAGAAAAAAATTTTCACAAGAAAACTATATGTCAATATTCCTCATGATTATAAGCAAATACACAAAAAATCCTTAACATAATATTTGCTACTAAAATCTGACAATCTAAAAAATTGATAATACACCTCAATGAAGTGGGGTTTATTGCAAGATTTCAAGATAAATTTAGTATCTAAATATCAATCAATGTACTTACCATGTTTACAGAAGAAAGGGAAAAAAGCCATAGGGTGATATCAACTGATGTAGAAAAAGCATTTGAAGAAACTAAACAACGATGCGTGATAATTCTCAGCAAGCTAAGAATAAAAGGGAACATCCTCAATGTGATAAAAGGAATTTATGAAAAGCCTGTCTTTCACAGCATGTATAAAAATAAAAGACTGACTCTTTCCCATTTTATTCGAATTGCAGATTAGCGAAGGATATGTAAAACTGTCTTTATTCACAGATATGTGTGTCTTTTTGTAAAAAGTCCTAAGGAATCTACAAAGCAATTACTAGAAATAGTAAGACCCTTAACATGCCCTGGGAGAGAAGGTCGATGTATTTTATTATTTTACTTACTATCAAAAAGCATCGGGAAAATGAAGTGAAAGAATATTAGAAATGGTATTATAAAATAGTATTTTAGTAAAACTAAGATAATTATGGTTAAATTTAACAATATATGTGCAAGATATGCACAGTACAAACTACAAAATATCTCTGAGAAAATTAAAGAGGTATTAGTTCATGGATTAGAGGACAATATTTTTAAGATGTCAATCCTGAAATTAGTTTGCAGATACATTGTAAACACTTTCAAAATTTTATTTCAATTTACATTACCAAAGATATTATAGTATTGCTTGTAAAGATAGGCATAAAGATCGATTGAATAGAGTGGCCACTGTTGGTTCTGATGGGAGGGAAAGGGGCAAATAGGTGTAACATGGGGGCATTTTTGAGACAATGAAATTGTCCAACATTGCAATGATGGATACGGGCTTTTATACAATGTGCCAAAACCTGTAAAATTGTGCAGGGCAAAGTATAAACTATAATGTTAACTATAGACCATGGCTAATAGCAAGGTTTCAATATGGGTTCAATTGTACAAATGTACCATACTAATGAGAGATGTCAATGGGGAAAGTAGGAGGGGGGAAGGAATGGGGTATATGAGAATTCCCTATATTTTTGATATAACATTTATGTAATCTAAAGCTTCTTTTAAAAATTTTTAGAAAAGAAAAAAAAGAATAGAATCTAAAACTGGCTGGCCTGGAACAGAGCTGAATAACTGCTACACAGACTACATGAGCCACATAAACAAATATATTTACTACCTAGCCCTTTACAGAAAAAGTTTGCTGACTTCTAGCATATATATGACATAATTGATATTGATAAAGGTGCCAAACTAGTCAATGGGAAATAATTGTTTTTAAATAAAAAGTTATGGAAAAATCTATATCCTTATGTTAAAAAAAAACAGAAAAATAAAAAAACCCAGAACTTCAACTAATATCTAATTATACAAACATTAATGTATATTGGACTATCAACATATATATATAAAAGATAAAACTATAAAACTTCTGGAAAATTAATAGAAAAAACTACTGTGAATTTTGGGTCACCAAATATTTCTTCGATGGAACACAAATAGAATGAACCATGAAAAAATGATGAAGTTTATCATAATTAGAATCTTTTGTTCCTTAAAATATATTGATAGGAAAAAGAAATGGAAAACCAGCAGACTGAGGGAAAATATTCACACTACTGATATTTGACAAGGACTTGTATCCAGAATATATAAAAACTATTACGAGTCAGAAATAAAAAAACAAACAATCTAGTAGAAATTCTCCAAGAAAGATATTAAAATGGCTTTTAAGCACAAGAAAAGATAATCAGCATCATTAATTATCTGTGAATTGCAAAGTAAAACTAAGACTTATTACCTCTAAAGTCCCACTAGAATGAGTAAAAATTAAAAATCTGAAGATACCACTGTTGAGGATGTGGAGTGATGGGTTCTTTCATGCATTGCTAAGGAGAATGCAAAATGATACAAATTTAGAAAACAGTGTGGCAATCTCTTGTAAGGATAAACATACACCTACTATTTTGAGATTCTCTAACTCTGAGGCATTTACTGAGGAGAAATAAAAACATATCTTTCCCAAAAGACTTTTAGACAAATATTAATAACACCTGTATTCAGTATAGTCTAAAACTAGAACAAATTGTGGGATATCCATAAAAGGGAATGTTTCTAAGCAATCAAAAGGAACAAATCTCTGAAGTACCCAAAATTATGAATTCAGATCCAAAATGTTGTGCTGAGTGAAAGAAGCAAGACATTAGAGAACATAGGATTTGATTTATATGGTTCCATGTATAAGTAGCTCTAGAAAATACAAATGTAAAATCTGTAGTGATACAAGTGTTTGCCTGGGGCCAGGAACCTGGTGAAATTGACTAGGAAGTGGCATTAGGGAATATTTATTTTTGATGGATATGTTCTGTTTGATTGGGTTGGTGATTGAGTGTATGGATTTATAAAAACTGTACACTTATGTGTCTTGCATTTTTGCATGTGAACTGTATTTAAGTATTTTGATTTAAAAACAAAATAGAAGCAAAACTCTGGACTGTTACCATGAGTCTGGCATTAACTGAACCGTATGGAATAAATTAATTTCTATGGGATACTTCTAATTGTAAAAGGAGAAATTAGACAAATAATTGGTAAACTATTAAAGCACTAATTAAAAATATCTTAATAAAAATAATTTTAAAATAATATATAAAAATATTAAACAAACTAGATGTTATAATAAAAACTTTACCTTATGCAAAAGAAAAACAGTAGCAGAAAGAAACATGATTTTTCTAAGTTAAGTGCTTAAAAGTGAAAAAAAAATCCTGTGAAGTTGAGGTCATAAATTTACAGAAATGGGTTTCCATGTCTTTGGATAGAAGGATGAAGTTCCAACCTGTAACTCAATAAGTGATATATACTATCAATTGTATTGTTGAAAGAAGAATAAAAAGAAGAAGGAAAAGGAGGAGGAAGAGGAGGAGGGGAAGGAGAGGAAGAAAGACTTTTTTTTTGAAAATTTTATTGAATCAAGGGCATTCTCATTTGAAGGATAAAATGGTCTCATCAGTCTCATGGAAAATAAAAAAGGACACATACTCTGGAATGTTATTTAAAAATAATCATTTTGTCATTACAAAGTCTAAACCTAAACATAATTATGATTATAGAGTAACTGTTAAAAAATCTTTTATCATTCCTTTATATTCAAATTTCATATTTCACTGGGCAATTTTCCTAAGAAAAGTAAACTAATTTCCAAAGGTTTACTTCTATCAAAAATTCTCAAGAAAAACATCCGATATAACTTCACTTGTAGCTAATGAATGTTTTTCCCCCATTTTTCTATCCTCCCTTAAAAATATAATCAATACCAGATATCAAATAATTTATAAAACATTTTGGCTTCTGTTTTTTAATACTATGATTATTAATAAACCAGATTAGCGAGAATTTAATTCCTAAGTTACTTTTTTCTACATTGCAAACTGACTCTGATGCTTACTGCTTTTCTGGAAAAAAAAAAACAGACAAAAAACCACAATCATCATGTCTTTAGTGTACGTCTTCTTGTCTAGTGCAGCTCATATCTTCTTTGTTAAAACTTTTTTTCTGCTTTCATTTGCCACATGCTGCTCATAGTAATTTTCATCTGCAAAAATAATTGGGTGCTACCTCTCCACTTTTTTCTTTTGTATTGAAATGAGTTATTAGGTCTTATTTTGAGAAATAAAAAATCCATAGGCAAAGACAAGCTGGCTAGATATTTCCCAGACATATATAATGATGGAATATTATATTTTCAGTGTGTCTGAAAACCAATAGTTGACCATATCTAAGATCATTCTGTTATAAACCAATATCTGTGTTAGAATTGTAGAGCTTTAGGGTATTAATTTTCATTCAACATACGTTGTGTGTAAAATCAGATACCATAATATGATTCACATATAACACAGTATATAAACATATTCAACATAATTTATTACCAAGTGTTTTAGTTTGCTAGGCTGCTGAAAGCAGATACCGTAAATGGATTGGCTTTTAGCAATTGAAACTTATTAGATTACAGTTTTGATGCTGAATAAAATGTCCAAATCAAGACATCATCAAAGCGATGCTTTCTTCCCAAAGACCATACTCTAACAATCCTTGGCTCTTCTGTCACATGTCAAGGTATAAAACATCCTCTGCTGGTCTCTGCCATTTCTTCAAGGTTTTGTTCCTTTCAACTTCTTGCTTCCATGGCTATTTTTCTTTTTTTTATGAATTTAAGTCTCTTATAAAGATGTCCAATAAGAGGATTAAGACCCATACTGAATGAGGTCGGTCACACCTTAAATAAGATAGCCTCATCACAAGATCCTATGTACAATGGGTCCACACCCACGGAACTAGATTAACTTTAATTGCATGCTTTTCTGGGGTACACACAGTTTCAAACCACCACATCAAGCTAATAATATTTTTGAGATTTTATTATATTATGAAATGAAAGCTCAAGTTATATATGTTAAGAAATAATAGTTAGAGGATTATGGGAAAATGACTGAGTAGGGAGTTCCAGTACTCTAGTACTCAGTTTTACCACCAAAGCAACTATTAAACAAGCTAGATTGTCTGAAACAACTACTTTGAAACTCCAGGTGTCAGGAGGACACTGCACAGCAACCAGGGAATAGTGGGAGGAAGAGGCTTAAAAATTATGGTAAAAGTGAATAAATTGCTCTCTCCACACAGCTGCTGTTAGTGCCCATCCCCCACTCACACACTAGTCACCATGGTGAGAGAAAGGGACATTAAAATTTTCTAATGAATATTGGAGAGGATATAGAGAAATAGGAACCCTCATTCGTTGCTGGTCATAAGTAAAATGGTACAACTACTTTGGAAGACTGTTTGGCATTTGCTCATGAAATTAAATGCAGAACTGCCATATGACCAGACATACCACCACTAGATATACACCCAAGAGAACTGAAAGCAAGAACTTGAGTGAATATTTGCACAAAGATGTTCATAGTAGCATTATTCCCAGTTGTCAAAAGATGGAAGCAACCCAAGTGTCCGTCAACTAATGAATGGATAAATAAAATGTGGTATATACATTTAATGGAATATTATTTAGTCATAAAAAGGAATGAAGTCCTATTACATGTGACAACAAGAATGAACATTGAAGACTTCATGTTGAGTGAAATAAGCCAGACACACAAGGATTCATACTGCATGATCTCACTGATTTGAAATAATTAGAATAAGCAAACCCATAGGGCTAGAATCCAGAATATAGATTACCATGGAATGGGCTGGGGCTAAGCAATGAGAAGTTAAGGCTTAAAATGTACAGGGTTCCAATTTGTAATGATGGAAATATTTTGGTAACTGATGGAGGTGAATGTAACATTTGAATGTAATTAGCAACACTGAAAAATATATGTGCATGTGATTAAAAGGAAGAAATGTTAGATTGTATGTATGGTAACAGAATAAAAATTTAAAAAAAAAATCCATGGCACTACACTACAGTGTGACCCCTAATTTAAACCATGGACTATAGCTAATTGTACAATTATAGAAATATGCTATCATCAATTGTAACAAAATTTCTACACAATGCAAGTTGTTAATAATAGGATAGTATATGGGAATCCTGTATTTATTGCATGATTGTTTTGTAAATGCAAAAATTCTATAATATAGAAAAATAAAAATAAAATTAAAATTAAAAATACTAAATCTAACTCTCAATAAAAATTTAAAAATCATAATATAGTTTGTGAAAATGAAATATCAAATATACTCTAAGTTATAACAATGAACACACATTTGTAAACTATTGAGTCTAATATTTTTCAATATTAATGATTTAGTCATTCCTTTATTTTATTTTATTTGTTTTTGTCATCACTTTAAACTAGAGAGGAAGTTATTTTTATGGTGGTTTTGATTCTATCCCTTAACTATGTATATATATTTTTTTGTTATGACACAGTAATTTCTTATAATCAGAGTTTAGATAATAAAGAAAACTCTCATGTTATTTCAGAACATGAATAGCAGGGCTTCTGGAGGATATCAGATAAAGTAAATGTTATAACATGGTCCTGCTAATGTTAATTCTTTTCAGGAATATTTATATCACTACATTAGATAAAGAAATGCTAATGAGATTAAAAATTCATTTCATGGTTACAACTTATTTAGTCTGAATTGAGAATGTACCTAAATATCAAATTTTAAAAATAATTATACTGTAAATGTTCCTTTCCTGTGCCACAAATTATATGCATACCTCCCTCCAAGTTAAAAGACTAAACTTTTAAACATCGAGGTAACGCTAAGAGAATTCCACTGGGTCAGCCAGAACATATAAAAATAATGATAATAATATCAAGATAAACTTTAATAGATATTTTGATTTTGTGGGGTTTCTTTTTTTAGTGTAAATGCCAAGGATTTTGAAGTATACATAAATATAAACAGTAAGAAGAAACTCTACACATGTGTTACACACACACACACACATACCCAAAAAGTTACTTTTTTAATTTATATCTGAGATGTTTATATCTACATAAATATAGATAAATACATTTGTGCCTGAAACAATAGTTATCTAAGATTTCATCTCATGAAGGTTAAAATGTGCCTATATATTCAATGAATATGTAAAATAGAAATAATAAAGATAAGAGCAGGACCAAATGAAACAGAAAATGAATATATAATGGAAAGATTCTGTAAATCTAAGGTGTGGTTCATTGAAAAAAATAATAAAATTGCCAATTCCTATACTAACAGAGAGAAAAATATAGAATCATAACTTACCAATATAAGAAAAATACTTTCATATAAGGAGGTATACAATTAAAATCTCTATGGAAAACCACTGTACATGCAACAAAATATGTAAAATAAAAAGGCATATCCAACTATTGGCAAGGACGTGTTACAACTAGTGGGCTTGCATATTTTATATGCACTGGGGAACTGACAGCATCTAAAAGTGGACATACACATAATATATGATCCAGCCTTTCCATTTTAAGGTAAATACTCATTAATAATATGTATATTAGTGCCCCCAAAGTATAAAGATTCTATGGTAGCATTATTTATAAAAGCTAAAACCTGGAAACAAATCAAATGCCCATCACGAATAGAATAGATAAATAAATTTTTATATTTACTGGAAAACAGTGAATGCAAATAAACAGACTTGTTTACATGCATTAAATAAAATAAATTGTCTCTCCCTATTGGATGTTGCCAGGAGTGACCCCTTTATGAGAAATGACAGAGACTTTGCAGAAGACAAAACAACTGACTGCAAGGATGGGACTTTCCATGAAAATGGAATATTCCCCATAAAGATGCAGTTTGAACAACACTTACACACTTAGTAGTAAGCTGGTTTATGTCCAGTAGAGATCCATCAGAAGTGATTTGGATATCACACTAACCAACATATATTTTTTCCACATTGTGTAAGCCTCTCCTATGTAATAAGAAATTTAAAGGCAAAAGATTTATAAGATCTGTGTCCATCAGCAGATGAATGGATAAGCAAATTGTGGTATATACATACAATGGATTATTGCACAGCTGTAAGAAGGAATGTAGTAGTAACACATGAGACGACATGGATGACTCTTGAAGACCTTAACGTTGAGTGAAGTAGACCAATCACTAAAGAACAAATATTACATGACCTCACTGATATGACTCAAGCAAATTGAGCTGAATCACAGAGCTAGAGTTTGGAAGACAGGTTAACAGGAGACAGAAAGGGAGGAGAGGGTGGTGAGTTGATGCTCAATATGGGCAAAATCTATGATAAGGTGGAAGGGAGTGGTTGGGTAGTGGATGGGGGTGATAGTGGTGCGGTGATGTGATCGGGTTCGATGGTGCAGGAATGCAAGGGGAAGTAGGGTGGGGGATTGGGTTGGACTATCCAATCCATGGAACTGGGGAGAGGGTTGGAGGAAGGAACAGGTGAACTCCAGGTGAACTCTGGGGTATTTGCAGGTTTGTGGTTAAAACTACAATGGTGGAAATGTTCGTTTGGCAAATATGGCAGGGGAGGATTACTGGTGTAGGGTGTCCGAGGTGGGGGGATATGTGGGATAGGGCACACCTGGGGCATGCTTCTATGGAATGTGAAAGTGTTCATCTTGTCATAGTGTGTTAACTCAGTGGATGAAGACACACACAATAAACAAGAAAATATTAAATTCCCAACCCGGGGAATCCTGTTATGTTCTCAATTAGAAGACCAAGAATCTCTTGAAAACACAGGCAGTACCTAACAGAAGAAAACAGACCAATATGTCAAGCCCTTAATAGTATTGCATGCAACTATAAAACTTATTCTTCAAAAATTGAAACCTAGTGGCTATCATGGGTTCCGAAGGGTGGGGGAGTGAAAAATAGAATAGCTGGAACATAGGGGATTTTTAGAGTATTAGAATTGTTCTGCATGATCTTGCAATGATGGATACAGGCCAGATTAAATTTTGTCAAAACCTATAAAAGTATACGATGCAAAATGTAAATCATAATGTAAATCATTGACCATGGTTAGTAGCAATGCTTCAATATTTGTACATCAATTGTAACAAATGTACCATACACATGTAAAATATTACTAATAGGGGAGAGTAGGAGAGGGGGAGGGAGTTGGGTACATGGGAATCCCCAATATTTTTATATGACTTTTCTGTAACCTAAAGCTTCTTTGAAGGTCTATGAAAAAAAATAAGACCCTGGGGGAACATATGGAAGAAATTGTCACTGTAAATAAAAGATAAGAGCTGTTACAGTGATGAAAGAATCAATGAAAAAATGTTTTTAAAGTACCAATATTTTTCATTTTTTATTTTTGTACTTTGCTATTTATTATTATTTTTTCTTAGTTTTATTTGTTGATTTTTTTGGCTTTGTTTTTGGAGAGGTTTTGAATCACAGAAGAGTTACAACTATGGCAGGAGGCGGGATCACTGGAGCGGAGTGTCAGTGATGGAGGATGTGTGGGGAAGGGTGTACCTGGGGCATGCCTCTGTGGCATATGAATATGTTCAAGTGGTAATGGGACACTGTCTTAGTGGGTGGAGACCCACACAATAACCAAAAGAATATTGAATTACCATATTGAGAAGACCTGCTACATTCTCTAATAGAGAAGCACAAATCTCCTGAGTACATGGGCAGTGCCTAGCAAAAGAGGACAGACCATTATGCCTGGCCTTTGAAACTGATAGTTTTCTTTATGAGCCTTTTCTTGTGAAATTGTAACTTAGCCTAGTATTATATATTGTCTAAGAGTTACCTCCTGAAAACCTCATTGTTGCTCAAATGTGGCCTCTCTCTAAGCCAACCAAGCATGGGGCATGATTCCTGGGCATGAGCCTCCCTGATACTGAGGGGATTATTACCAAGCGCTGACTAGCAATGCATCTGGAAAAAGACCTTGACCCAAAGCAGGAAATACTAAATTCAAATGAGTTTTTGTGGCTAAGATATTGCAAAGGGATTTGGGAGGTCATTCCAGAGGCTATGTGTATGCACTTCTCAGGAGGATCTCATTGACTGCCAGAGTAAACATTGCCTTAAACATCAGGGCTACTGAGGGCTCTACAGACATCTAGACACTATAAGCAGAGCAGACAA
This sequence comes from Cabassous unicinctus, assembly GCA_029593785.1. NCBI lineage: Eukaryota > Metazoa > Chordata > Mammalia > Cingulata > Chlamyphoridae > Cabassous > Cabassous unicinctus. The sequence continues at coordinate 20,242 of JAQZBX010026115.1, forward strand.
TCTCAGTAATTCAACACCCTGTCAGTGGGCCTTGCTTTGGATTATATGCTCCCCAATGTAACAGAATTAGACTAATTTATAATTTCCCTAAACATGGCTCTTCTATCCCTTTTATTCAAACCTATAATTAGTACTAAAACCATTAAATATATGCCCCAGAGACATAAATCTTCGGTCTGTTCATATTCCTTTTGAGCCTTGAATCTCAGCAGAGTTGCAGCTAATGCCTACTCTCCAGTTCATTGGACTTGCCCAGTACAACTAACAAAAGGATGATGATGGACAACACCCATCCAAGGAAACGGAGAGTGTTGGCAACTGCAAACAATACAATTCCCTCCATCTGCCTCATGGGATCTAAGGCTCCTCTCAAATGGAGACAGGGTGGGCATCACCATCCCAAAATTCTCAATATTGAGGAATGGACAAACATAAGGGAGGAATGCAACCATGGACTAAAGCAGACATTATTATTTCAGCAATGGAACAACCTGTATCATGGGGGCATTTTTGGGGACATTGAAATTGCCATGCATGACATTGCAATGATGGATACAGGCCATTATACAATTTGTCAAAACCTATAAAATTGTTCGAGGCAAACTGTATATTGTAATGTAAACTGTAGTCAATGCTTAGTAACAATGCTTTAAAACGTGTTGATCAATTGTATCAAATATACCACACCAATGAAAGACGTTGTTAATGTAGGAAAGTGTGGGAGGGGTAGGGGGTGGAATATATAGAAAACCACTATACTTTTATGTAACATTTATGTAATTTAATGCATCTTTAAAAATAAAAAATATTTAAAAAGAAACTTAAATGTCAACGAATCATTTTAACTTCCCACTTGCAAATATCCTAGTGTCTTCCTAAGGGGCTGTGAGCAGATGGCTATTTGGACTCTCACTTTTACTTCCTTAAGTTGGACATCCATCTGCTCAAGCAATTTCTCTTTCAATAAAACTGTAGCCTTAATTAAGTCTTATTAACTTAACTTTGCTTCTTTCAATATAAGAAACAACATGGAAAAAACCTCACAAATATTATACTGAGGGAAAGAAGCCAGACACAAAGAATAGATAATGTATGATTCCATTTAAATATCACACCAAAACTGGAAAACTAATTTATGTTGTTAAAGTCAAGATAGTGGTCCATTTCAGGGACTGTGATATAAAAGGAGCATCATGTGATTTCTGGATCCAGGGGCTAACAGGATTGCGTTCACATTGTGAAATATAATCAGCTGCAACATTGTGATTGGTGCACTTTTTTTCTGTATTTGTTAAACTGTAATGCAAATTTGCTAAAAAATTGTAAGGTAAAATTTTAAGAGTTTAAAAGATTATTTTGTTAAAACATTTTTGTCTGGAAATATAGTTTAAACTAGGACGACATGTGAAATCAAAACCACTTGAAACACATTCTAGGAAACAAATATTTATTTCATAAACAAAAGTTGACTTGGCAAAGTGAGTGTTCAATACACCTATGAAAGAATACTAAAGGTCATAAATAAAAACCCCAATGCTATATTTGAAGGAATGATGGCTTATTAATTTCTCCCATAGTTAGTGACATTGGCACGAATAAGATTTATTATGTTAGTCAATTTAAAATGTGGGTGATGAACACTGAATTGTGACTGTCAGTACCTGCACAACAAGCCTCATTAAATGGCATGTCACTGAAGATGATTTAAATGAGAAGATAATGAAGCAAATGTCTTGAAATATGTTTAGCAGAATTAATACTGAAAGTATGAGAATTTCATTAAAGCTAAGAAAATAGTTTCCTACTTTAATAAACTTATGTTACACTGTGCATTTTAAAACTCTGCACACAAATGCTTTGAAACATTTATGTGACAAAAACTGCTATTTCATGTTTTGTTTTGTTTTTTTTCTGTTAGAAAATAATGTATAAAATCTTATCCTGAAATGGCTTCATCATGTCGGTAGAATTATATCACGCTACCTGAATTAAGTGGTAGTTACGAACCTTCACATTGTTACAACACCTGAAAGAAAATTTAAAACTCCATTAACACATGTATGTGGGTCACATGTAGCATATTTTTTTTCTGGCTTATTTGAGAATAAAGTCTTTCAGTTATATAATAAAGTTATAATAGTGATAATACAGATGTGAAAATATCAGGGCACAAGGGTTAACTTCTATTAGTAAAACCATATGACTAAATTTTTGGTATAAGCAAGGTTTGAAAGAACAAAAGCTCTGAAATCTGTCTCCTTTTGGCAATCAGTTTTATTTCTCGTGCCTCAATTCCTTATCAGTAAAAGGGAGATAAAAATATACCCAACCCAAGAGGGTTCGTCTGAAAAGGCAACATAATGATCATAAATGTTAGTTATTATTTTAATTGTTGTTTTTTTTTTGGTGCTATACATACATTCACAATCAAAAGCATGAGAGAAAATTGATAAAGCATGCAAAAATAATTAAGTTTTTGCCATGGCAATTTTGGAAATAATCATAGGAGCAATTATATAAAATGTAAGTAGGAAAAAGCTATCTTTAAAATAAAGACAGAAATCATAAAAAAGTAGAAGGAAACAAAAATGTAATTAAAAATTTAAGAAACCAAGGCACTACATCAGCATTTTGAATATTTGCAGCCTGAACTACTCAAGATCTCTACCAAGAATCTAGTAAGAATAAACGGCAATGAAATTTGTTTATATAAGTCCAAATAAATTCTATTAAAAAAGTGAAACTTTTAATTATTTTAATCTTTTATAAAATTTTGAAAATAGCTATTTGTAATTACACAGAAATATATTTAGTTGATTTAATTCCATAATATTTGTGAAGTCCCATATTTATAAAAGGAACCTATTGAATTTTATTATGTTTTCAGAAATGCTGTACAAGGGCAAAATGCTATTTAATTCTTGTTTAATCATTACTCCTCAGGGTACCATACCATAAATAAAAAGTTGCATATCTATTTTTATACAATTTACATTCTAGAATATGTCAAAAATCAATTTGGATAATTCTACCCTATCATAAAGACTTAATTTTACAATCTCTCTCTCTTATTCTCTCTCTCTCTGTCTGGAAAACAGAGAATTTATGGAAAATGCTGGCAATTCCTTATTTCAATTAAAAACTGAAAATTTGGTGTGGACTCCAAGGTCATTGACAATAACAACAGCAACAACTACAACTAAATTGGAAATTATTTTCCCACACACAACTCTGTTGCTCTTCATTTTTCACCATGTCCTATGCACTTTAAACAGATGGTGAAGGGGCACTGAAGGGGCTTTCTCCAGATTCCATGTCCTGGGTGCTTAATTGCCCAGGACAATTATTTTAATGGTCTTGTAGCTTCAACTGTGTTCCCCCAAAGGAGAGCAAGAATTACCTATATTCCAAAGATAGCTGAGTGGTACTAAGCACTTGAGTAGAAAATAGATGCTTTTCTGGTTAATACTTGGTAATTTAAGGTGTTCTCCCCCAAACCTTAGTTATTCTTATCAGTAACTTATGTTTAACTTATACCTAGATTATAAATTTATTTTATTCAAGTCTTAATTCACTTAATACACATTTTGGAATATCACATTGGGAGTCCTTATAAAATGTGTTTGAAGGAAAACAGCAATTATAGGGCACTTAAATCCTATAAGGAAAGATTTTAATATAAATTATGTATCAGAGTAAGTCACTCATATAGACAATTACTTTATTAAAAAGCAGTTGCAAATTTTTTTAAAAAATCACTCATCTTCTTAAATAGAAAAGGAGAACAAAAGAAGCTTTAAAAAACTTATATATTTCTTGAATTTAAATAATAATTCCCAGACATAATTTAAATCTTGTACTTATGACTGATACTTTACCATTAAAAGTAATTTAGGTGGAGCGGATATGTGTCAAGTGGTTGACCACCCACCTCCCACAAAGGAGGTCCTGAGTTCAGGTCCCAGTGCCTCCTGAAAAAGCAAAAAACAAACAAGCAAAGCAAATGAAAAACCAACTCAAGGATGCAGGTAGCCAAGATGGTGGCAGAATGAGGGCTCCTGGAGTCTGCTCATGCTGCAGGGCAGTTGGTAATCACCCAGGACTACCTAGAGCACCTGTTTGGGGGCCCCAGGAGACCAGAGGAGTATCTTGCAAATCCTTGAAAGCGTGGAGGGAGGAGACTGTCCATCTGCAGAGAAAATTTGTGAGCATAGTCCTCCAAGTAGTGGAGGTCGGTGCCCATGGTGCAAGCCACCTTGGGAGTTGTTCCTTGGCTGGAGTTGGAAGCACCATTTCCCAAGAAATGGGGTAGAAAGAAACGGTGTGGCACCGATTTCAGCTACTCATTGGTGAATTTGGTGGGCTAAAGTATAATTCTAGGAACAACTAAACTTTGGGCCTGTCCAGTCAGAAGGAGGTTGGTAGCCACCATTTTGACTCTGCCCCCAGCCTGAGGGGAAGCGGGTTGATTGAAAATCATGGTGCTGGTAAAGACCAGCTCCTTTCAACCCAGGACAGATGGCAGGTCTAGCCTAAACCCCAGTCCCACCTCTGGCAGGGAGGAAGCAGGGGGACTTGCACAACCTCTCAGGGAAACCACAAGCCACACTGCAGAAGCTGGTGCCCATACTACTCTAGCGGCACAAGCCTCCTCAGGAGCTATTCTGTGGCTGGAGTTAGAAACTCCATTACCCATAAATGGAGGAAGAAGAGACAGTTGTCCACCAACCTCAGCTACTGATTAGTGGCCTCGGCTGGCTAAAGAACAATCCTTAAAACAGCTAGGGTTTGAGCCTGTCCAATTTGGAAAGAGTCCCGTAGCCGCCATTTTGACTCTGCCCCCGGCATGAGGGGAAGCCTGGCTGACTGAAATGCCAGTGAAGTTAGGGACTGGCTTCTTTCCACCAAGATCGGACTGCAGCCCAATCCTAGGCGCTAGTCCCACCTCCAGCAAGAGGAAGCTGGCAAGACCTGCACCAGGCTCTCCAGGCAACTGCAAGTACTCTCTGTGGGCACAGACTGAATAGTCAGTCACCTGGGGCTGCATGCCAGCACACCAATAGGATAGGAGAGGTACTGGGTATACTCAGCCTCTCTGGGAATGGCAGAAGTTTTCAGTCCACATGAACTGGTTTGTTGAGTGCCTTCAAGTCCATCTCCACTTCTGTCCCACCATAGAATAGGAGGGGGCTGGTGTTCCCTCAGCCTCTCAGGGCAACTGCAGGGATTTTCACCAGCACAAACCCGACCGTTGGGCACCTGTGGCTCCAGCCCTATCCCCAATGGGACAAGAGATGGACTGTGTTTGCCTAGCCTTTCTGGGTAACTGCAGCTGCTTTTAGCCCACACAGCCTGGACTGGTGGGTCAACCCTTACCCCACAATAGGAATGGAAGTGGCTGGTGTTTCCACAGCCTTTCTGGGCAATGGCAGACTTTCAGCCTGCAGGGACTGGACTGTTGGATGTCTATGGATCCACCCCCACATCCAATTGGATAGGAGGGGGCTGGTGTCTCCACAGCCTCTCCACACAAAAGCAGGTACATTTCAGACTATAGGGACTGATCTGTCAGGTGCCTGTGGAACCAACCCCACACCTTAATAGGATATAAGGGGGCTGGTGTTTCCTCAGCCACTCTGAGCAATGGCAGGTATTCTCAGCCTAACCAGAATGAACTGTTGGCGCCCGTAGAACCACCCTCACTACCCAATAGGCCACTCTGGGCAATCATGGGTACTTTCAGCCTACAAGGACTGAACTGTTGGGCATTGGTGGTTCTTTTCCACCCCTAAAGGGCAAAAGGGACAGTACTCCCTCAGCTTCTCAGGGCAACTGCAGGTGTATTTGGCCCACGCAGATTAGATTGTTGGGCACTCCAGAGGGTTAATTCCCACCCCTGGCAGGGAGTGGGGTCTGGTGCTATGTCAGTTTACTTGAGTAGTTGTGGTCATTTTGGACCCACCCGGCATAGATTGCTGCCCACAACTATAGCTCCATTCCTGCCCAAGGTAGGAGAGGAACGGGTATGAAGCTTTATCAATCTTGCTGGGCAACTACAGACTGTGTTGTCCTACCCAACTTGAATTATTATACATGACTGCAGCTCTTTCCCTACCCTGACAGAGGAGAAAGGTAAGAGAAGTTTCCTCAATTCCTGGGGCAATGTGGGCACCTTCAGCCTCCATGGCTTACAGCACCAAAATACATCCTTGGCTTCTACTACACAACCAGCAAGGGAGAAAACACAAGAAATCCCTAAACTAAAGGGAGAAACTACACCCAGAATAAATACATCTAGTAAGCCAGATGAGAAAACACCAACAAAAAAAGGGGCAGAAGGAATATTTGAAGAAATAATGGTGGAAAATATTCCAATTTTATCAAAGGATATAGATATCTGTGACCAAGAAGCACAACGTACTCCCAGTCAAATAAATCCAAATAAACCAACTGTGAGACATATAATAATCAGAAAGTCAAATGCCAAAAACAAAGAGAAAATTCTGAGAGCAGCAAGAGAAAAGCAATGCATAATATATAAGGGATACCCAATAACATTAAGTGCTGATTTCTCATCAGAATCCATTAAGGCAAGAAGGTAGTGGTATGATATATTTAAGATGCTACAAGAGAAAAACTGCCAGCCATGAATTTTATATCCAGCAAGATTATCTTTCAAAAATGAGGGTGAGTTTAGAATATTCACAGGTAAACAGAAACTGTGAGGGTTTGTAGCAAAAAGACAAGCTTTGCAGGAAATACTAAAGGAAGTGTTATGGCCTGAAAAGAAAAGACAGGAAAGAGAGGCTTGGAAGAGAGTCTAGAAATGATGGTTTTATCAGTAACAGTAACTAAAATTGTCAAAAATAAAATGACAAATAAAATGTAAAGATCAAAATGGATGAAATAAGAACTGCCTTTACAGTAGTAACATTGAATGTTAATGGATTAAACTCCCCGATCAACAGACACAGAATGGCAGAATGGATAAGAAAATATAAGCCATCTATGTGTTGTCTGCAAGAGACTCACCTTAGACACAAGGATAACAATAGATTGAAAGTAAACGGTTGGAAAAATATATTCCATGCATGCAGTAACGAAAAAAGAGCTTGGGTAGCTATATTTATATCAGTTGATATGGACGTTAAAAGCAAACCTGCTATTAGAGACAAGGAAAGACATTACATATTAATAAAAGGAATAATTCACCAGGAAAAAATAGCAATCATAAAAATATATGCACCTGACCAGGATGCCCCAAGGTACATGAGGCAAACACTGGCAAAACTGAAGTGAAATATAAACATCTCTACAACAATATTTGGAGACTTCAATACAACACTCTCAGGATTGGATAGAACATCTGCACAGAGAATAAATAAAGAAAGAGAGAGCTTGAATAATATGATAAATGGTCTAAATCTAATAGACTTATACAGAACATTGACCCCCAAACACCAGGATATACATTCTTTTCAAGTGCTCATGGATCTTTCTCCAGGATAGACCATATGTTAGGTCACAAAGCAGATCTCAATAAATTCAACAAAATTGAAATTATACAAAGCACTTTCTCTGATCATATTAGAATAAAGTTGGAAATCAAAAAATAGAAGAAAAAGGGAAAATTCACATATATATGGAGATTAAATAATACAGTCTTAAATAATCAGTGGGTCAAAGAAAAAATGTCAAGAGAAATTAATAAATATCTCCACATAAATGACAAAGAGAATACAACATTTCAGAACCTATGGGATGCAGTGAAGGCAATGATGAGAGGAAAATTTATAGCCTTCAATGCTTACATTAAAACAGAGGAAACTGCTAAAATCAATGACCTAACTACACAGCTGGAGGAACTAGAAAAAGAAGAGCAAACTAATCCCAAAGCAAATAGAAGGAATGAGATAACAAAGATCAGAGCAGAAATAAAGGAAATTGAGAACAAAAAAAAACAATAGAGAGAATTAACAATACCAAAAATTGATTCTTCGAGAAGATTAACAAAATTCACAAACCCTTAGCTAGACTGACTAAGAAAAAAAAGAGAGAAGATACAATTAAGTGAAATAAAAAATGAAAATGGGAACATTACTACTCAGCCCACAGAAATAAGAAAGATCAAAAAGGATACTATAAACAATTTTTTGCCGCAAAACTAGACAATTTAGATGAAATGGAAAAATTCCTAGGAACATACAACCTACACTGACCCTAGAAGAATTAAAAGACCTCAACAAACCAATCACAAGAAAAGAGATTGAAACAGTCATCAAACAGCTCCCCAAAATGAAAAGCCCAGGACCAGATGGTTTCACAGGTGAATTCTACCAAGCATTCAAAGAAGATTTAATACCAATTTTACTCAAGCACTTCCAAAAAATTGAATGAGAAGGAATGCTACCAAACTCATTCTATGAAGCCAATATCACCCTAATACCAAAGAGATAAAGATATTACAAAAAAAGAAAATTACAGGCCCATTTCTGTAATGAATACAAATGTAAAAATTCTCAATAAAATACTTTTTAATCGAATCTAATAACACATTAAAAGAATTATTCATCATGATCAAGTGGGTTTTATATCAGGCATTCAAGGCTGGTTCAAGACAAGAAAATCAATCAATATAATACACCACATTAATAAATCAAACAAGAAAAATCAAATGACCTTATTGATTGACACAGAAAAGGCATTGGACAAAATATAGCATCCTTTCTTCATAAAAACACTACAAAAAATAGAAATTGAAGGAAACTTTCTCACTGATGGAGTTTCAGTTAAAGGCCATGATTACTGACAGAAAGCAGGTCACCTTGGAATGTAATAAACAAGCCCTCCAGTCTCATGCTAGGAGCTGG
>JAQZBX010026116.1:0-29126 GCA_029593785.1 Cabassous unicinctus
AAAAAAAAAAATAATGAAAGAAGACCCCTATCTCACCCCCTATAAAAGAATCAACTCAAAATGGATAAAAGATTTAAATGCAAACCCAGGACCATAAAACTACTAGAAGAAAATGTAGGGAAACATCTTCAAGACCTTGTAGTTGGGTGTGGTTTCTGGACGTTACACCCAAAGCACGTGCAACAAAAGAAAAAATAGATAAATGGGAACTCCTCAAAATAAACACTTTTGCACCCCACAAGACTTTGTCAAAATGGTGGAAATGCCGTCAAGTCAATGAGAAAAAATATTTGGAAATCACATATCTGATAAGGGTGTAATATCCAGGATCTATAAAGAGATGTTACAGCTCAACAATAAAAAGAAAAATGGCCCAATTAAAAAATGGGCAAAAGACTTGAATAGACATTTGTCCAAAGAAGAAATAAAAATGGCAAAAAAAAAAACATGAAGAAATGTTCAACATCACTAATGATTAGGGTAATGCAAATCAAAACTACTGTGAGATATCATTTCACACCTATCAGAATGGCCAGTATTAAAAAGACAGATCTACAAGTTTTGAAGAAGATGTGGAGAGACAGGAATAATCATATTCACTGTTGGTGGGAATGCAGAATAGTACAGCCCCTGTGGACAACTGTTTGGCAGTTCCTAAATAATTTGAATGTAGACTTGCCATGTGACTTAGCAAAACCACTACTGGATATATACCCAGAAGAACTGAGAGCAGTGACACAAACAGACATCTGCATATCAATGTTCATAGCAACATTATTCATGATTTCCAAACATTGGAAACAACCTAAGTGTTCATCAACAGATGAATGTATAAACAAACAGTGGTCCAGTCACACAATGTAATATTATGCAGCTGTAAGAAGAAATGAAGTCATAAAACACATGACAACATGAATGAACCTGGAGGAAATTATGTTGAGTGAAGCAAGCCAGACACAAAAGGACAAATACTGTATAATTGTGTTACTATGAATATATTGTGTAACATATTGTTTGATTCAAGAAAATATTTATATAATTGAGAAATGTATGCATTTATTCATCTGTGTTTACTTTTTAGTTTTTAATTGTTTATATTTTCAATTATTAGTTGTATGAAATAAAGTAAAAAAAGGCAAGTGTATGTAAATTTTAATTTAAATTTAACAATATAAAATTATATTAAATGAAAACACTGATACTATGGAGACGGTAAACAGAATGACGTGTACTTCATTGAAGTATAACGTTTTAATTAAGTAATATTTAATATCTATAATCATTAAGCACATTTCCAATATTAACTATATATGTACAGAAATGTTACAAATATCCATTTTTGAGGAAATATGGAAATCAACATTGCCTAAATGCTTGTCAAGATATATGTATATTCTATCATTAGGAATATTTGGTTATCCTTTGGAATTTTTTATGACTTACTAACTTATCTCAGTTTAGGAACTGTACTTTTTAAATACCTAAGCCAGTTTACATTATGAAATAATAATAAAACCCACATGGAAAAGAGTCAATTTCTGGATTCTTGTTCTGGGTCTACTGCTTCCTAGCTGAGGGACACTGAGCATGTCTACAATATTTGCTTCCTCACTGAAAGATGAAGACAATATTTGCCTACCTAACCATGGTTATTTTGACACATATTTTCTTTGAAAATTGTGTCTTTGCTTGGTAAATTTTCAATATGCAACATTATTAACATCATTACCTTCTGGTAAATGTTGCCATATAGAGTCTGAGAAGTGTCGATCCAAGCTGAGGTTCAAAATTAGTGAAAACCTTCTTCATTTAATATGTGTATATAATACTACTATACTTTCTCCCATGTTACAAATTTACTTTGTCTCACGTATTTTTTTTGTCAAGTGTATTATTTGTTTAGTCTCAATTTAGGATTCCTACTTGGCTACAAAATCATTGAAGGTAGAACTGTTCCTTTGAATCTTCATATCCTCAGTAGTGCAATCCCTCCACTATCTCCTAAAAGCCTATTTCAATTTGAAAGTTGACTTCAATGCAAATAAGTACTGAAATTTGTATTGACTTGTGTGTAATCAATTATTCTAACAAGAGGTTATAAACTAGAACTTAACACTGTAAAAGTTTAAAACTAGACACTAGTTATTAATTATTTATTTAAATTTAACACAGGAAGAGTGTAAATCTCTGAAGAGGAAAGACTATTCTAAGCAACTGTGAAAAAGAGAAGAAAAGTTTATAGTGGAGAATGTATTCTTCAGTAATGAGGGCTGTGGTAGACTGAATTCTAAGATGCTGCCCAGTGACCCATACCCTTGTACACTTCCTCATATGTGGGTGGGACCTGTGGATATGATGGAATTATTTATGAAAGAAAATTTCTTATAAAAAATCCGCTGTTTACATATCACTCATTTATAAAAGATTTTTCTGACAAATGCAGTTATGAAAACATATAGCAAGTTTCTCAAAATGTCAAGCCTATGAAGTTAATACAGAGGAATTTGTAGCAATGCTGTTAGTTAGACTTCAGACCATGTAGATTTAGAGACCATTAAGTAACCTTGGTTAATTGGCCAATGGCAGATTAATCCTTTTTTTATTCTAGCAGCACTGTTTTTAACACCCATTACACTCTGTCAGTGGAGTATCTGAATGACAAAATAATATTGTGCATGAATAATAAGAAAAGTTAAATTAAAATTTCATGTTTCACATTGAACCCAGCTCCAGTGTGCACATTAAAGATAAAGCATGACACCCGAGGCACTAACTTTATTATTATTATTATTATTATTATAGTTAGACCAGTAATATATTAAGGAAGGGAGGGAAGAGAAATGGGAGAAAATAACAGATCATGGGTCCCAGGTAGAGAGGAAGGGGCTGAAGAGTGATAAAGAGGGCTGATTTACAGACCACAATTACCCCTTACAGATTACAAATGCCCAGGTTTTTCTTGTGTGTTGTTCCAGGCAGGGTACGAAGGCAAAACCAGGAGGCAGAAATCAAGAACAGGGACTAGAAAGCAAAAACAGGACACTACTTTATTATAAGGTCAATTTCTCTTATGACTAGAGATGGAAAAGTCTTCAACAAAATACTTGTACAGAAAAACTTATACACCATGATCAAGTGGGTTTTATCCCAGGTATGCAAGGATGGTTCAGTAAAAGAAAATCAATTAATGCAATAACTACATTTACAAAATGAAGAGCAAAAACACATACTTTTCTCATTTGACACAGAAAAGACATTTGAAAAATTCCAGCATACTTTCTTGATAAAAATACCTAGAATAGGAGGAATAGAAAGAAATTTCCTCAACATGATAAAGGGCATACATGATACAAGAAAAACCACAGCTAACATCATACTCAATGATGAAAGACTGAAAGTTTTCCCCCTAAGATATAGAATAAAACAAGATACCCACTGTTCATTACTACTATTCAGCCTTGTCTAAGCAGAGTAGTTGGGCAAGAAAAAAAATAAATAAAATGCATCCACATAGGAAAGGAAGAAATAAAATTGTCACTAGTTGCAGATGACAAGATCCTATATAGAGAAAGTCATGAAATATCTACAACAAAGTTAACAGAACAATTAAATGATTTCAGCAAAGCAGTGAGATACAATAACAACATTCAGAATTCTGCAGTGTTTCTATTCACTAGTAATGAGCAATCTGACAAGAAAAGCAAGGAAAAAATCCATTTCAAGAGGAATTAAAACAGTCAAATATCTAGGAATAAATTTAACCAAACATGCAAAGTACTTCTACACAGAAAACTATAAAACCTGGCTAAAAAAATCAAAGCAAACCTATAGAAATAGAAGGACATTCAGTGTTCATGAATTGGCTTTCAATTCCACCCTAAATTATTTGCACATACAATGCAAAATCAAGCAAAATTTCAACACGCTATTTTGCCGAAATAGAAAATACTAATTATCAAAATAATTTGGAAAGACACGAGGCCCCAAATAGAAAAAAACTATAAGTTGAATGACTCCAATATCCTGATTTATAGCTTATTACAAAGCAACAGTGATCAAAATAGCATAAAACTCTGACAACAATAGATGTACTGAGCAATGGAATGGATAGAATATTCAGCAAAAGACCCTCATATCTATGGACAATTGATATTTTTTTTACAAGGTTGCCAAGTCCACTTAATTAGGAAAGAATAGTCTCTTCAAAATTGCTTCTAGGAGAACTGGCTTTTCTTAAGCAAAAGAATGAAAGATGACCACAATATCACACCATGATATAAAATGAAGGAGGAGTAGGTGCTTAATTTGTATAGAATTTCCCTTTAGGTTGATTGTAAAGGTTTGGAAATGCATGGTGGTGATGGCAGCACCTTCTTTGTGTGTGATTAACAGCACTGAATTATATAGATGATTGTTGGTAAAAATGGACACAGCAGGTTATATATATTACTAGAATAAAAATAAAACGATAAGACATAGGACAGAATAACACAGTGAACCTTATTGTAGATGATGGACTGTAGTCATTGGTACAAGCATAAGAATACCGAATAGTTAATAGTACTATTATTTTCTTCATTTTTAAAGGTGCTTTAGTTTACATAAATGTTACATCAAAAATTTGGGGGGAAATAAAAGAAAAAAAATATGGGGTATTCCCATATACCCAAATCTGGCCCCTGCCACACTTTTCCCAATTAACATCTTTCATTAGAGTGGTACATTTGTTAAAATTAATGAACACATATTGAAGCACTGTTACTAAGTGTGGGCTATAGTTTACATTATGTTTTACATTTTGCACCACATAATTTTATAGGTTTTCACAAACTGTATAATGGCTTGTATATGTCAATGCAATATCATGCAGCACTATACCAATGTCTCAAAAATAATAAGGGATGAAGTCCATGTCTATAAATTTGTCTAGGTCTGATTCATTGGGAGAGATGTACTATTTTAATAAACTTTCCTTAATTGTAGTGAAGCTAGCAAATGTTTAAAAAATAGTACAATTGCAAAAAAGTACTATCATCAATTGTAAAAAATATTCGACACCAATGCAAGGTGTTTGTGATGAGGTGGAGTTTGGGAATCATTCGTTTTATGTATGATTCTGAAAACCCACAAATCGCTAATGAAAAGATTTTTTAAAAATTAGAAACTATAAAGTATTTCTATGAGAAATAAAAGGCTACCAAAATGAAAAAATATCAAGAATACCTTGATGCATAGAAAGATATACCTTTTTCATAGGTCAGAAATCTTGATTTTATATCATTTTACTCAGAATTAATCTATTCTGATTAATTTAACTGCTGCATTGAAAATTGCACTATTTTTGTAGAAACTGGCAAGTTTATTTTAAAATTCATAAGGAAAGGCAAGAGAACTTAGAATAGATTGGGGAAAGAATAAAATGAGAAAGTGCATATGAAGCATTGGGCAAAGAGTCTAATACATGTATTAAAATAAAATGTTAAATAAATATCATAATTAAAATGTTGCATCTTAAAATCCTTACAATTTTTGTACATCAGCATTTCTCACACTTAAATGAGCATAAGACCGAGGGATCTTTTTAAAATCTTGATTATGAATCACTAGATCTGGGGTGTGGCCAGAGACTGTGCATTTCTAACAATTGAGAATCGAATGTATATTTTTAAAAATAAGAAATGAATTCAGTTTTTCTATTTTTTAATTTTCTGCTTTTTGAATTGTACATAATTATTTTTAGAATAAAAAAATTAAATATTGTTCTAAGAGAAATAAGTACCAAGCATATCTGTTGTCCCAGACAGGTTAAAATATAGAAAAAACAACCTAAATATCAACTGGCATAAAATTAGACTCCAATAATCCATTGCCACTTTCAGGCAGGTTTCCCTGCACCAGTGTCGAGTTGGCAAGGGTTGCCCATGGAACTGGGGAAATCATTAGAGCAGTGGACGGAGCAGCACACTTGGATGGTGGGAAGTCAGAGAAATAAGCAGAGGCTTCGTGGGGCTGACTGTGTCACTTGTGGAGGCCTGTGGTCAAGTCCCAGGCCAGGCCTCTCTGTTTCTGGGGAGAGTGGGAGAGTTGTTGGGTGCCCCTGAAGCTTGTGTTGCCTAGCAACCCCTCACTGTGTTATGGAATCCTGAGTGTTTAGATTCAGACTAGTTCAGTCAAGACAGCAATTCAGGACACTTGGTGGGATCTTCTGAGCACATTGAACACTTTTCTCAGAGTGGACTATGTAGTTCTTTGACCCACACTGATGACGTCCTGGCTTGGTGGCCTTGGCTCCAGCTTGGGCCAATCTCTGGGTCGAGTGAGGGGCAGCCTGGCTCCCTCACTGGACAGAAGTGAAACTTTACCAATGGTAAGTTGTTGGAGGGCATGGAGGATGTGGGAGCAGCATTACCTAACTCTAGGAGAGAAGAAATTGAAGGCATTCATTCAATCTTAAGATCAGAAAATGAGAGACTTAAATATTGTACAGATCTAGAAGAGAAGCTTGAAGCATCAGAGCTTCAAGTAAAGCAGCAATCTACAAGTTACCAAAATCAATTACAGCAGAAAGACGTAGAGATCAGCCATCTTAAAGCAGGATGGATGTTTCTACAGGATCAGGTGCAGAAGCTGCAGTCCCCCACTCAGCCAGTCCACTAAGGAGCTGGCTGTATATCAGCAAACACTGCATCACTTTCATTTAGTTATGGTATGAGTCATCATGCTTCAGCTTACCACAGTGATGACATGGACTTTGGTGACCTAATTTAGCCACAACGAGAAATAAACAGACTGTCAAATGAAGTTTCAAGACTTGAGTCTGAAGTTGGCCATTGGAGGCATATTGCTCTGACACAAGGAACAAATAGTTCTGATTAAAGTGAAATATGCAAACTGCAGAATACTATCAAGGAGCTTAAACAGAACCTAAGTCAGGAAATTGATTTCCATCAACATGAAATCCCAGTATTGGAAAATGCACATCAACAGAAATTGGCAGAAATAAGTCATCAGCATCAAGAGGAATTAAGCAACTATGCAGAATGAATTGAAGAATTTGAAATTCTGTTACAACAAGGTGTTGCAGAAATTGCAGTAACTCAGCACTCTAAAATTCATGAGATACAAAATCTTATTCAAATTCTCCAAACTGAAGAAATACAGCCTCAGAACTAAGTTTTTATGCCAAATAAATCTCTTTTATGATTTACATGGTTTAATTAAAAGTGTCAGGAAGAATTCCTGAGTATTCTATGCATTGGGCCCGGCACCCACTTCAAGACAAGGGTGATGACATCCAAGTTACATGTCAGTGAGGATAGATGGGGAGAGTGTGATGGTAAGGAGGGGTTACTTGCAGGGTCGAATGTTTCCTCTCCTAGGAACACTCCACAACACCTCCGTCACTCTGATCAATATATATTCAGTAACTTGCTGGAGGCCCATGCCAGCAGCTCTAAGAATCTGCTTCTGAAATTGCTCTTTACGGAATTAGCATGGGGATCCCCAAACCCATGGTCCTTCCTCTCCATCCTGACTCTGCACTCCTGTTCTCAAGTCCCACTGGTCCACATCCCAGTGACTCCATGGCCAATGCCACCACCCACTCCATCAAGACACCTTCTGCTTTGGCTCCAGGAAGATGTGACTGTCTTGTTGACATATACCCATTGTCTGCTCATCAGTACCTCTCTAGCCTCTCAATCCCCTTCCCCCATTCCACAAGCGGACTTCCTCTTGAAGTCCACCCATGGTCATCTCACCCATTTCCCCAGATGCAGAAAATCCATTCCAAGAGCCCATAGCTAACACACTAGAACCTGCTTTATAAATTGGCTTTATCGCTCAAGCTGTTCCTCTGTCTCTACCCCATCTGCTTGTGGGAAACAGATGCCTGATTCAGGAGATCCAGCTCACCCAACTTCATAGCCTCTAAGCCCTTCTTATTTTATACAGTGATACTCACATGCAAAATGATGGGATTGACATATTTAAACTACACTGTTCCTTCACTTCACTGCATCAAATGGGTTTCTCTCATATATTAATATTTTTATTGTTTGTGTAAGTAGTAATACTAAGGGATGCCAACATTAAAATAAATTATATTTTACTATGGAGTAATATCACTGGTCTACAATGACCAATTAATCTAAATGCTTTGGAATTTCTGGTTGGTATTGATCTATAGCTCTTCTGACCACATTTTATATGTATACACAAAGAGATAAAGAGATAGAGGATGAGTTCCAAGGTCCACTGTCTGTGCATGTGCAGGTATGCAGACCAAGTGAGTTCCTCTCTCTTGGGAAAATGCTGAAATCACATAAACAACTGCAGCACAAAGTGCTTCATCAAGAGTCATATGTGGGAAGCAGATGTGTCTCACGTGATTGGGCTGCCATCTACAATATAGGGCATCCAGGGTTTGATTCCTGTGGCCTCCTGGTGAAAGGCTGTCTGGCCTGTGTGGCAAGCTGGCAAGAGTGGAAAGCTAGCCCATGTGGAGTGCTGGACCATGCAGGAGAGTTGACCCATGCAGGCATGTTGGCACACACAGGAGAGCTGATGCAACAAGGTGACACAACAAAATGAGACAAGAAGAGAGACAATAAGAGATGCAGGAGACCAGGGAGCTTACATGGCACAAGAGATTGAGTGCCTCTCTCTACCACAGAAGGTCCCAAGATTGGTTCACAGTGCCACCTAAAGAAAAGACAAGCAGACAGAGAAGAACACACAGAGCATACAGTGAGCACAGAACAATATGGGAAGGGATAAATAAATACATCCTTTTAAAAAAAATGTCATATGTACTCCATGAGATGATGAAAAGCTGAGTGCCCTTCCCAAGAAAATCTCATGAACCTGATGCCGTATAAGAGAAACACCAGAGATCTGAGGACTCAGTAGTTACAAGGATAGAAGGCAAAGGCAATGAAGGACAAAGTGTGAGACCAGAACCAGGTCTGCCCTTCAGGGAGCCCAGGAGGGGGCTGGGCTGAGTGGGATCAGGACCAACAAGCATAAGTTCTTCCCAGGAGCAGGGACAAGGGAGGCAGGGAAGGGGCTACCAGCGAGGGTCCTGGACTTCCTCTCTCAGCTCTCCTGCCCAGCATCAAGTTTCTGGCTCCTTTCCTGACTCTGAAAATCACATATTTTTAGAGAAATTGTCCTTCAGAAATGGGTAGATCCTAGATTGTCACTGAAGAAGAGGGAAGAGGCCATGACTTTCCCTTTTGCCACTGTTCTGGGACCTGGGGACCCCAGCACAGACCCCAGTGACTTTCCTCATCTGACTTAGAAGAGACTGAGGGAGATGACTTAGCACAGAGTTTAATGGAATTCAAGAGGGAATGAAGAGAAATTACCCAAGTTAAAATAGTGAAGTGATGAATACTTTCTAATATTGACTCCGTGATGGTGATGCATATCAGGGAATAAAATGAATACCTTTGAATTTTACACTTGAAATATTTGACCTTTAAGGTAACACTCAACAAGATGAGTTAAAAAGGGAGATCTAGTGTTTCCTGAAGAAACAGAAGGTACTTGAGTCATGAATTATATAGGCAGAAGAGTAAAATTTGGGGCATTCAGTATTTAGTTTGTAGTAATGGTTATACACATATGTAAAAAATACTTTTTATTTCAATAAATTATTCACCAGAAAAGGAATAGATTTTAAATATAATTTTATAGTCTACTTCAGTACTGGCAAGCAGATGGGTTGATTAGGAGGTGAAAGCTCTCTTGCACTTCTGGTGTTCTCAGGGTTAATTCCAACATCCTGGAGTTAGCTTGAGCCATTTACATGAAGTGTCTGTGTGGCACTGACCTTGGTCAAAGTATGGACAGTTTTTCCAAAAATTTCTGAAAATTTTGGCTATGAAGTTTATTAATCAATCATTTTCTATTGTCTGGTGATGTTTTACTTGAAATTTTCTTTGCATTCTCCAAATTTACACTATTACCACTTTTTTTTTTAAGATTCTTTTATTTATTTATTTATCCCCCTTGCTGCTTGTGCCTGCCGTGTCCATTCACTGTGTGTCTTCTCCGTGTCTGCTTATCTTCCCCTCTCTGTGAGGTCCCGCTGCATCAGCCCCTCGAACCACGTGGGCCGGCCTGCCCTCACAAGGAGGCCTTGGGAAGTGAACCCGGGGCCTCACACATGGTAAAAGGGGGCTCTAGCGGTTGAGCCACACCCACTTCCTGTTGTGAGGGCTTGCTGCATCAACCCACTAGGCTGTGCCGGCCGGCCTGCCCCCACAAGGAGGCCCCGGGAAGCGAACCCAGGGCCTCCCATATGGTAAATGGGGGCTCTATCCACTGAGCCACTCCTGCTTCCCACTATTACCTCTTAAGTAGAGTTTCTCTTTTTTCATGAAAAGTATTTGTTGTAGTATTCCATTGGCTCCTCCTATCCTATAGACTATGACACTACATTTTCAGCACCTAAATTTGATACTGAGGCCCTGGGAAGGCAAGTGTTTTATCCAACACTCCACTTCCAGAAGCAAGCATGTTTCATTCTGCTGTCATACAACTCAAAGTTATCTTGTAAAGATTTGTTCTGAAAATGAAAACATACCCAGGTTATATTTCAGTGTAAATAATTCTCGAAAGTCTTGAAGAAGGTAAAGATTTGAAATTGAAGCAGCACAATGCTAGACAGACTAAATATTGCTGACACAACCCAAGCATTCAAATAAAATGGCATGCATTTAAAGAGAAATTTACTTTTTTCCCCACAATTTCTTCAAGGTAGAAACATGGAATACCTTGACAGAACTAGTGGCAAAATGCACAACAAAATACTTTTGTTTGTGTATTATCACTGATGATTGTCTCAAAACTTCTTCATTATTGTATTATTACTGGTTCAAGTCCTATAACATATTAGTAATCTTGTGATAAATATTTACATTTTTTCTTAAGAAAGGGGATTTATTATCACACAGTCTCTTTTCTATTTGCTTTAGTGTTCTTTATCATACCCTTAAACTTCCTAAGGCTACAATTTTAATAACTGTGAAAGCTTCTTTTAATGGAGAGAGAGCTAATCTAAGAGATACCTAATTTCAGGTGTCAGGCAACCTAATCATGTGGGTACTCAATGGTGAACAGCAGAGTTAGTCCTGTGGGACAAGGAGGACATAAATAATGAACATCAACTCAGAAATTTATTTCTTTCCGGATGACTTCTGGGAAAACTCTGGTGAATTATTTCCATTGAGGGACAGTAAACCATTGACCAAATAGACACACCCTGCAGTGCTGATTAAATGTCACAGGCTGGTTCAGGGACATCATGAATAGAAAAGTCCTATCCATGTCTCATTTCTTAATATGAAAGGAAAAGTTAGGTGTGCATTAAATACTGAATAATCAACACCATTCTGGTTCACCTTGACTGTGCCTTTCTCCCTGGAGTTTCTTTTGCTGGCACAATCTTGAATGAAAACACAATTTTTATCTCAAAGAACAGACATATTTCTTGATTTCTCATGAAATCACTGTTTCTGCCTCTCTCAACCAGGGATTTATGGACTTCTGGTTGCCACTGACTTCCCAGTGGAGGCCATGGATTTAGCCAATGGTGAGACCATGGTCTCAGCTTGTAGGTTTTCATAATAGGCCTTAACTGTATGGGCAGCTTTAATTACTCAGCACTCCACAACTAAGTATTCTCATGGCAAACTTGTGAACCAGCACATTCTCCCAGGGTCAACTTTCCAGTCCAGCCATCCTCTCACAGTGCCATCCTGTGCTTTCTCCTCCCCAAGGTAATTCTGTACACCATGACCTTCCTCCATTAACAGAATGTATTTGTAAATCTAGGAACCGCTTCCATGATTAAGAATCTTCATATATCCTTCAGGATTTTGCTTAAATTATGGTCTAATTCCTCCAAGAAAATTATGTTCTCATGCCCCAACCTACAGAAGGAATTGGTAAAATTCATTGCCTCATGCTTTCTGAGGCAACCACAAAATATTTATCCCATAGTCATATGGTCTCTAGTGTGAATTCCTGGCTTACCCCATGCAGCCATGACCCTCTGAAACTCTCCTATCTCACAGCCTTCTCTCCCAGGCTTGCATGATTATCAACTGGCTCCAGATATTGTCCTTAGTTCCCAAACTGCCATCAGGATGGAGGACTTCAGTCTCCTAAGATATCTGCCCTATATCTTTTTCCCTTTAATTCAAATAATATTATTGAATAACCACTTTGCAATATTCTGCATTTAAGTTCATCAGTTCTAGGCACTGCTATGATGAATCCAAGTTGCAAGCTCAGAACATATTTTTATTGTTATTCCCTGTGTTTGAGCATAAATATATAAACATTTGTGTATATTATAAAGTGTTATATGCATAATGATAGATTTTTTTCTCCTTTTTCTGAATGTGCCTGTAAGTGTGAACAAAACTTATATTTACCATCTCTGTGAAAGTATTTTTCTCAGCTCAATTCTGAGAATTCTCAGACCAAATTGTGACCACCTACCATCATGTAGAAGCCCATGTTCTCAGGGAAAAGGAGGAGGAAGTGTGAAATCTTGGCACTGACATAGGTTCATCATCCAAGGACCTCGCTTACTTTCTTCCATTTCATGTGGCATCAAAGTAGAGGCCCAGTCACTTAAAGACCCTTACAAATTATGATTCTATGCAAAGACCATAAAATTAATGTCATGCTTGTTTCACACACATTTATACATGCAGTTTTCAAAAATGTATTGTAGATGTAAAAGATAATAATAGCAAAATAATGTATGATTTCTTCATCCAAAGTGCATGTATCATTCATTACCATATTATTTTTCCCTAAAATAGTCAATTTTTAAATAAAAATATAATGTCAAGCTCCCCACCAAAGTGTAATGTGATGCAGGTAGACATGCAAAAAATTGTGTCACACCCCTCATCCATGCTGCACAGCCACAGGTTTCTGAAGGCTGAGTTTAGCTGACAGTCCTCACAGAAAGTCCAGACCTACTCAGAGATGTGTAGGTATGAAGACCAGC
Organism: Cabassous unicinctus; assembly: GCA_029593785.1. NCBI lineage: Eukaryota > Metazoa > Chordata > Mammalia > Cingulata > Chlamyphoridae > Cabassous > Cabassous unicinctus. The sequence goes on from JAQZBX010026116.1 coordinate 13,034, forward strand.
ATGGCTCCAGCCACCTGCACCTTGCCCTGCTTGCCCTGTGGGAAGTGGCTTTCTCATCAGTGTGACTTGTGCTTGAGGAATGAGAGTTCCTCTTATTGGTAGTGAAGGACAGGTTCTTATGTTTCTTATAATAATAATTTCTAAATTTCCAACAAAAACTCAGAGGCGGTTAAAGTATGCATAAAAAACTATAAGTTGTAATATAATGCCATCTCCCCAAAGGATTTTCAAATTTTTGTCCCGGGGATGAGTGCTTCTGGCTTCCATCTACCCTTGTTTCTGACTCCTTGGCTCGTTAGTCCTGATTTCCTCCGGCATCTTGCTTTGGCCTTGGTCTTCCTAATCTCCCCTTGCAGTGATCCAATCCTGGACCCTGGATTCCATGTTGCTGAATCCCCCCTGTACCTGCCTTGGCTCTATAGGCTGGGCTCCATGGTTCCAAACACTCCCTCCACCTTCCCAGGTCCTGTCCTTGGTACTCAGTAGTGTTGAGCTCCCCTACACTTATCCTTTGTCCTGGCCCTGGTCTCAGTGGTCCAGAACTCTCCTTCCACCTGGCCCTAGTTCATATCCCTGGACTCAATGATCTTGAGCTCCACATGCACCTGCCCTGTACCTGCATGTTGGTTTAGTGGTCTCGACCTTCCCCTCACTTTCCCTTTGAGCTGGTCCCTTAGTTGAAGTTTCTTGACTTCCTTCTGCAAATACTCTTGTCCTGAACTCTGGGCTTGGTATTACTGAAAGCCCCTTGCTGTCAATCCTGCTAGTTCTGTAGAGCTGCAGGTCTGAGCTCCTACATTCTTCTCTCTAATGTGGGTCCAAACAGCATATCTTCTTCAGTTTTGAGCATACAGATTGATGGATGTACGTGGCAGTTGGAACCATCCTTGGCAGGCCTCCAGGACATGGATGACTGAGCTACAATTGTGGTCAGTATGGTCACTGTAGCTACCCAGCATCCACAGCCCTTTGCCAGGCTCCTCTGGTACAAACAGAGCCCTTGGTCGTCAAAGCTGCTCACTCTGCCCTCAGCTTCTGGACCCTCCAGGTGTCCACAGGGCCACTGATTACTGCTAAGAGCACCTTTCCATTGGGACAGAAGGAGAAACACAGACACTTAGGGAATACTCCAAATAACAAAAGTCAACCTCTCCTGCTTTTCCACATGATTCTGTCACTGTGGGGCCATGAGCAACCTCTGGAGGCCACTCTGCAGGAGAGATTTGAATCTGGGCTCACACTACCTCTCTTCACTTTGTCTCCCTCAGTAATACACGGCCATATCCTAAGCTCTCAGGCTGTACATTTGCAGACACAGAATGTTCTAAGCATTTTTCTTTGACATGATGGACTTGCCCTTCATAGAGTCTGAAGTGTGAATCTTCATTCCATCACTCCAGACCCCTAGAGGGACTCTGTTGGAACCAGTACATCTTGTAGTTACTGAAGTTGAATCCATATGATGTCCAGGACAGTCTCAGAGACCCCCTAGGCACTACCCAAGTCTCCCCCAGACTCCAACATCTGCACCCCACATGGAACACCTTCAGAAAACTGTGACACACAATGTCAATCTTCCTCTTATTCAAATACACTCACAGAGTCATTGTATTTATTTTTATCCAGAAAATTTCTTTTAAACTTCCCATATTATAAACCCAGCTAAGTGCAAACTCCATGGTGAATTAGCTCTTTTCAACCCCCACCAATGAATGTGAATGCCTCAAAATCCCAGGGCCAGGGCTCCTCGCCCAGAGCTGCAGGGTCAGTGTTGGGTTGGTTTTAATCAGCTAGGGTAGGGACCCAGTTTTCATTTCCTCCTACCATATAGCAATGTCTGGGGTTGGATGTCTTCAGAGGGGCAGTGCCCAGAGCAGATATGAGTGTCCTGGTGGCATTGGCTGTGGTAGCATTCAGGGAAATGTGATTTCTTTTTATATGGTTGTGCTGAGCTAAAACTCATATCATTCACTTTATTTCAGTTTTTTAAAAGAACGCTAAACCTGGAAAAATTATCAATATTGCCTCCACTTCACAGATGTAAAACTACAAAAAAGAATAAAAGAGGAGTTGTTGACATGCCTGTGAACAAATATCTGGTAAATGTGAGCCTATATCTAGACCACTGGATGACATTCCTCCCTGAACCAGATCCAAGACAGAGTATGACAAACCTAGTGAGGTCTACACCCTCCACAGCTGCCTTTATGGAGTGAGAACCAATTGTGTTGTGGCTGCATTCTATGATTTACCTGAATAGAGTGTAGAGGACCAGGAGTCTCTGACACATCATGGGTCCTTATTTATGTTTCCATATCACCTTCCTTACCAATATGTCTACTTTTTAAAACAGATTATTGAGGGATAATTGATGTTTGATTAATAGCATATATTTAAATTTTTAAATTCTTTATGTAGTTTTATATGCATACACTCACGCCACGAGCACCACAATCAAGAAAGTATGCAAATCCAACCACCCTACAAGTTTTCTCTTCTCCTTTCATAATTCCTCCCTCCTATCTCTTCCAAACTCCCACTGTGTTCCCAGGTAAGGGTGATCTTCTTTAAGTTTCTTTGGATTAGTTTGCATCTTTCAGAATTTATATAAATTGAATCATAATGTATGTGCTTTTATTTAACTTCTTCACTCAGTATAATTTTGGTAATCCATTCATATTGTTGTGAATCCCAAGAATTCATTATTCTAATGCTGAGTAGTATTCCTAGTATTCCAATGTATGCTTATACCCCAATGCATTTATCTGCTCACCTGCTGATATATATTAGGACTATTTTTAGTTTCTAGCTGTTAGAAGTCTGATACTCAGAAAAAGAGCCTATATTGTTCCTACAACAAAAGAAACAACAAAAACTGGACAAACTGCAAGCCAACACATCAGGTAAATGAAGTCACTGGACAAACAACCGACATGTAAGCTGGAGAGAGGTGGATGCCTGCAGAGAGAACAGGACCCTAACCTTAGCTTTCCTGTGGGTGATGCACACAGATGGTGATTTACTTTACTAAAAAGTCAAACAAGAATATGCAATCAATTTCCTTAGATGGGGTGTGGTCAAGGCATAAGAGTGTGGAGTTGCCAATGGCCACTGTGCAGATGGATTCCTATAGTGTTGCAGAGTTTTCCTCCAGGTTAGGGAGAATCCACAGAAGGGCCCGTACTTTCCTGTGGTGGTGCTGTTTGGAGGAGAGGAACAGCAGCCACTGCTAAAATGCACCAAAACCCACCTCCCCTAGCTCCACTACAGATGAAATAATTAATCAGAAAGGGGATAACCATCACAATCTGTATCCAACAGGTAAAATCTTACAGAAATAGGGAAAGGAATAGATTCTACCACCAAAATGCTCTAAGCACCGCCTCCATCTTCCCTCAGGAATAAAACCCTTATCTCCAGGGAAGGGACCAAAATGAGTCACAATAGACACTGGTAAAAGGAAAACCATTCTATTTATTGGAAGGAAGAGATGGAAAAACTATACTCCTAAGGAGCAGGAATCCATGGTAGTCCCAAAACGGCCTCTGACTAGGAGGGACAGGGACACACGGACTGCCACAGCTGACCCAGGTTCACAAGTCCTGCCTAAGGATAAGGCTCAGTCACAAGGTAAGAGAATGTACCCCTAGCCCCAACCTCTTCAACCACATGACAGCCATCAAATAAACACAAGGGTGGCTTTCAGCTGGGAGAGCTGAAAAGGGGGAATTCTCTCTGCAGAGCACAAATAAAAGACCCCAAGTCAAAAGGATAGAAAAAAGCAAGGTATCAGTATTGGAAACTAACATTTTGGTGCCCAGAGCAGGAAAAATTTCAATTCAGGTAGACTTGATGAAAGTAAACTCTGAGTCAACTCTGATTACATGGAACTCCCACAATAAAGGCTTAGCAGAAGGTAGGGTGTGATAATATCAAAAAAGAAAAAAAGAAATTATAATAAAAATTAAAAGTATAGAAAATAAATATAACAATATCTACTGTCTTATGCAACAGGTATAGATTTAAACAAAAATTTTAGGGTAAATCAAAGAGCCAGAAAGCAATTTTAATATACAAACTATTAGAATGAGCAGATTATGTGATCCAGATCCCAGAAGTAAGTTAAATTTAAAAAGTACTTGACATCATGATAGTTAATATGATGATATTCTCTTTGTATTTTTTTTTTAAATCCCACAAAACATGTGAAATAGGTGGCAATGTTACCTCCATTTTATAAATGTCAATCTCCAAACACAAACAGAGGGGATTTGTGTGATGTGCCCAAGAGCTCAGATCTGGTGAGAGAGCCCCAGTGCCTGGGACTGAGCACCTCATCCTTGACATAACTGCTTCCCTGAATCAGCACCGGGACCGACTGTGACATTCTGAGGTTTCCAGGAAGCCCATCTCTATAATAGCGGATTGCAGCATTCTACTATTTACTTAAAGAACATGTAGATTACCAGCTTTCATGTAGTGGAATTTTTAGAAGTCCCTGATATTTCACATGTCATTACCTGTCTTTCTATTGCATCTTCTGTAAAAATACTTCTTTATGTTAATTTGCAACAGTCTTATTGAAGTATAATTTACATGCCATAAACATCATACATTTATTGTGTCCATTTTGGTAAGTAATGACATGTATGTATACCCATTAATCATAGCCACAATCAAGCTAGTGAACAAATCCATCAGCCTCCAAATTTCCTCTTATAATCTGTAATTCCTTCCTCAAAAACATTTGCTCCTTATACTCTGTCAGGCATCAACTAATATTATTTTTTTAATCTTCATATTCCAGAATTTATATAAATTGAATTAAAGAGTGTGTACTTTTGTTTAATTTCTAACTCAGAATAATTGCTTGACTTTCAGCACTTTTTAATGTGTATCAGACAGTCATTGATTTTGATGCTGAGTGGTGTTTCAATGTTTAATTAGAGCACAATGTGTTCATATATTCATCTCTAGAAACTTGAAAAGTTTCCAGTTTTCAACTTTTATTTTAAAAAATTACTGCTAATCTTGATTATATACAAATCTGAAAATTTTCCCTTATTCTTATTAAAACAAGAAAGCTTGAAAAATGAACATTAAAACTGTTCTTTGTTGCATCAGATATATATTCTAACAATATGCTGTATAAAGGAAGACACTTTAAATTTAAATGCATCAAAGGTAAAAACTTGGATTTAGATAAATATATACTATGAAAACATGGACCAGAAAAACTTAGTTTCAACATTAATTTCAGACAAAGTAGAGTTCCCCAAATGAAGATTATTAGTAATCAAGACTGATAAAGGGATCAATTCTCCACATTCTAATTAATGGAACAGGTAATTAAAATAGGCAAATGCACTTATAGTTGGAAGCATCAATATTTCATTCTCTACAACTGTTCAATAACTAGGAAGCTAATAATGGCAAACAGATAATATGAATAGAATTTTTAACCTCCTTGATTTGTCATTTATAAAATAGTTCACTGAAAAATAACATAAAATACAAACTATCACTGGCCACAAGTGATGAGGAGATATGATACTTGAGTCTATTGTGGTGTCTCACACTTGATATTTGTACAATAAAAAATAATTTTGTTGATTTGACCTCCTAGATAATTATCTAATAATTTTGAAAACAGGGACTAAACAGATATTTGCACACTGATGTTCATAATGGTATTATTCAAAATTGCCAAAAGGTAGAACAACCCATAAGGCCATCAACAGATGAATTGGTAATCACAATGTGATATACACATACAGTGGATTATTATTGGTCTATAAATCATAATGAAGTTCTCATACATGCTAGAACATGGAAGAAACTTGAAGAGATCATGTTGAGTGGAATAGAACAGATAAAATAACACATTTGTGTGATCTCAGTTATATGAAATAGAGTCAGAAACCTGAAGACAGGTTACCAGGGCCCTTTGTAGGAAGTCTAATTTGGACTTCTATTGTTCTATTGCTCCAGCTGCTTCTGCATAACAAGATGAAGGTGACTGGGAACTGTTCTCATGTTCCCCAGTCCTATCACTCAACAGCAACCAGACTGCTGGACTTCAAATGACACAGTTGGAGATTTCATGTCAGGCCACCAGGCCTTCAGTAGCTTGGAGAGTGTTTTTACAAGATGGGCTGATTCTCAAAAGCAAACCCAGATACAAAATAAGCATCAGTTCAAATAAGGATACATGTGGTCTGAAAAAATTGATTTGCCAGTAAGAGACTGGTGGGTAAACTAAAACAATGGAGTCATGGTGACAGATATTCTTTCAGCTCATACACTCAATGGGAGAACCTAATTTAGGCTTGGTGGGAGGCAGCTTGGTTGAGACTCCATTGTACAATCTGGAGAAATCCTGGATATGAACATAGTGGGCACCAGCACAAGTAGTGAAATATTGGGAGGACCAGGTCATCATTGAACTCTGACTTCCCTGGACTCTCTGGACCATCAGAATAGCTTTCCCTAGCTTGGTGGGGATTGCTCAGTTTAAATACCAATATATTTCCTTGAACTTTACAAAGTTAATTTTCAGAGATTGTTATCAGATTTTAAAACTAGATTATGCCCTAGAAATTATAGCATTTACCTCTCAGTTTGATGGGGAAGAAATATTCAAAGAACTGATGGAATTATGCAAAGCAAACAAGGGTAAATGAACAGAAGAGCTTATTTCAAGAAATTTTTTGAAAAATAACTCAGATACCACTTCATTCTTAACCTGATGCCCAACAGCCTTTTTGAAATGCTTCTAGACAGATTAGATGGCGTCAACACCCAAACTATGTATCCCTCCATAATGAATCTAATGGCCAAAGATGGAGAACCAATAATTCAACGAGTACACATATGTGGTACAGAAAAGGAATGGTGGAATGAAAATGATTGGATTAATAAGTGATGGTTTTTAAATGGTAAGATTTCAAGATTCAGGACATGGAGCACCTGGGGCAGGCTTCTAGGGAGTGTATGCATGTTCATTTTGTCATAGAGAGTTGTATCAGTAGGTGAAAAACACATAATGAGGAGGAAGGTAGTGGACTCCTATCCTGGGGAGGCCCACTATGTTCTCAAATAGAAGGGCAGGAGTCTCTCTAGAGCATGGGCGATGCCTAATAGGGCAGGACAGACCAGCGTGTCAAACCTTCAGTGTTGTTGCAAGTAACTGAATCTTGTCCTTCAAGGAGTGAAGTCTGGTGGTTGCCATGGGGCCTGAAGGGAGGGGGATGGAGGAGTGGAATAGATAGAACAGGGGGCATTTTTGGGGTGATGGAATTGTTCTACATGATGTTGCTTTGATGGACACAGGTCATGTTAAAATTCATCAAAATTTATAATGAAGTGTATGGCCCAAAATGTAAACCATAATGTAAACCGTTGACCATGGTTAGTAGCCATGTTTCAATATTTGTACATCAGTTGTAACAAACATATCTTCCATATATACAATGTTATTAATAGGGGAAAGGGGAAAGGGGGAGGATGTTGGGTATATGGGAGTCCCCTGTATTAGGTATGTGTCTTTTCTGGAACCTAATACTTCTTTAAAGATGAATTGAAAAAAGTAAGACACTGGAGGAATAAACAGAAGAAAATGTAACTGTATGATACAGGCCAACAGATCTTACAGTAATGAAAGGCAAAATGTCAAAAAAAAAAAAGCTTTTAAAATATTTTTTCATTATTTCTTATTATTCCCCCAAAATCTTTTTACCTTTTTAATTTTTTTGTATTTTAATATTTTAAAAACTATCATTATTTCATTTTCTTCTTAATTGTACTTGGCTATTTTATTGGCTTCATTTTTTAAGAGATTTTGGATCACAGAAGTGTTACAACTGTGTCAGGGGGACGATCATTCATGTGGGTTGTCAGTAATGGGGGATATATGGGAGCAAGCTCACCTGGGCATTCACATAAGCCATATAAATGTGTTCAAATGTTCACAGAGCATTGCCATGGTGCTCACAATAACCAAAAGAATATTGAATTCCCATCCTGGGGAGCTCTGTCACATTCTCTAACAGAAGAGCAAGAATAGTATTATACAGTGCCTAATTGTTACCTCCTGAGAGCCTTCTCATTGCTCAAATGTGGCCTCTTTCTATGACAAACCTAGTATATAGACACATTACCTTCTTCCTACCATGGGACATGACTCCAGGGGATGAGTCTCTCTGGCCTCAAGGAACTACTACCAAGCACCAACTAGCAATGCAACTGGAAAAAGACCTTGACCAAAAGGGGGGAAAAGTAAGGACAAATGAGTTTATATGGCTAAGAGACTTCAAAGGGTGTTGAGAGGACACACATAGGTTACGCTGATGCATGTCTCAGCAGAATCTCATTGAGAGCCAAAGTAGATACTACACCAAATAGCAGGTCTCCTGAGGGTTGTGGAGACATCCAGACTGTGTAGTTCAGACAGATAGCTCAGGAGTTAGGTGCCTTGCCAGTGGGGCATACTATGGAATTTATGCTTCCCAGTGTGACAGAGTTGGACTCAGATGTGGTTTCCCTACTCATGGCTCTTCTGCCCTTCTATTTGAACCTATAATCAGTACTAGAGTTGGTAGGTGTACATCCAAGAGACTTAACTCATTAGGCTGCCCATGTGCCAGCTGGACCCTACTCAGTTCAGTGGTCTCACCCAGGAAAAGTAACAAGGAGATGATCATGGACAACCACCATACCAAGGATCCGAGATTCTATAACAGCAAACAAGAGAGTCCCATCCATTGACCCTGGGGATTGAAGCCCCCTCTCAATTACAGGTGGAGTGGACATCACCATCTCAGCATTTTTGGGGACTTGGAAATTGTTCTGATTGGCATTGCAATAACAGATACAGGCCATTATATATCTTGTCACAACTTACAAAATTCTGCAGGAGATAATGTAAATTACAATGTAAACTGTAATATATGCTTAGTGGCAATGCTCACAATGTGTCCATCAATTGTAATGAATGTATCACACTAATGAAGGATGTTGTAAATTTGGGAAAGGGTGGGAGATATGAGAAGGGAGACATCTGGGAATCCCCTGTATTTTTTATTTAACACTTACGTAATCTAAGTATCTTTAAAAAATAAAAATTAAAAAAGTTTCCATAATTCATTATCTTTACAACAAAATATTATTAAATGCAGTAAAATATACTGCCTAAAATGGAATTCCACCCATTAGCAAGGTTACTTCTAATCAACTTGAAATTCCTGTAGAACATGTGGTAAATGCTGTGTCTGTATATGTGGATCCACGGAGGGTGAACTGTTTTGGGATTTGTCTAGAACATATTGGCATTTAAGTGAGACACAGAATAAGCAGGAGTTGTGATGGGACTGTCACTGAATCATAGCATGTGTTTTAGTATCATTTGCAGACAGACTATGGCCAGTTGCTTTAGGTTGCCATTAGCTACAAATCTAAAACTTTGATACTTGTTTCATTACTACTACTCAGTTTGCCATCTTTCTTTCATTATGGTTGATGGCCATGAGGCACCTCACACTGTACTTGTTAAACCACCAACTCTAAACACTCTCACATCTTGTCCCAGACAGCATATTCCCAGTAATTCATGAGTAACACACTGATGTCTTGAGTTATTTTGTGTCCTCCTAGTTCCAAGGAGTAGCACATGGTGGTGCTTCCAAGTGACTGAAAGTGTGAAGAGGCCCCAACTAATGCCAAGGTAGGTCACTATTCTTTGTCTAAGATGGTGAGGTTCTTTTATTTATTTATTTATTTATTTATTTATTTATTTATTTATTTATTTATTTATGTTTCTTCCTCTTTCAATTGATTACATGTAAGGATGCTTAATCATTTACATTATAGATTATATACACAATTTTCTTGGGGCAGAGATTGCTGAGTGGTAGTCTTTTCCAACTGATCAATGATTTAAGGGGCATCCATGAATGGCAAAAGCAAATTATAAGCTATATGGTAGGTGGCATGTTACTCAGCTCTAGTTTTTTCTCCTTGGATTAAGAATTTTATAATCACCAAACAAAATGGACTTAAGAGGTACATGTCTAGGAAAAGCTTGTAAATTCCAGATAGATCTGCAATGCTTGCTTATGGGGTCTTGGACTTGACCAGTATCCCATCTATTTTGCTAATGGTGGCAAGAAAACGAAAGTCCTGTTCAAACAGGGTACAGCATGACATGATCCTCATACACTTTTCTCTAACTGCAGGTGACCAAAGGAACAAGTGAAAATGGTACATTATCTGGAATTAATGATATAGAAAAATCTAGATTAAAGAAAACCAAGGCACTCTTATTTTTTCTATAAAGCCACTATGGATCCAGCTCTTGGTGGGAATAAGGATTGGGGTATGCTTAGATCAAGTGATTTTCCAGAGGAAAGACTATGGGTGCATGCTACAGACCTGAAAGTAGCTGTGTTCCCTTTAGGGGCCATGGATTTGTGTGTATGGGGATTAGGGGGTGTGTATGTGTGAGACTGTGTGGTGTGGCTGTGAATGTGGTGGAGGGAGAGGGGAGTTACTGTGTGTATTTCCCCAAGTGATATGCCCAACATAACATTGGCCAATTGTCATTGTGAACTTTCTCATTTCTGGGATTATGTTTACTCTCCTCATCTTTTACATGGAGATTCTGAGTTTCACAGATAAGTTACCCAGAATTTCAAGTCCCTAAGGAGAAGAGCCAAAATGTGAACTGAAGCATGTGGTCTCTGTGCTGATATGATGAACTTCTGCGGTTCACTTATCACACAGTCATGAGTCATCAGTGACCATGCAAGGATTGTCCATCATCCATGTGTGTGCCAGGAAGTGCCCAGCTTACAGGGCTCCTAAACACAGCTCTTCTCTATTAGGTAGCCTCAGGGGTCCAATAACCCAAGTTAGCATTAGGTGCATTTTACCAGATATTTAAACATAGGTATTAGTGTGAATAGCACAGAGAAATCCCCACATGCTTCTGGCAAGCTCACAGAGTCTGAGAGTTATGAACCAGCAGGAGGACAAGCTGGTCAATCTCTGCCAAGACTCAGTCACTGCACAGCACATGGTCTGAGCAGACAAGAATCAGGGAGATATTTTGATCTATTTGATATGTTCATCACCTCAAGACCTAAAATGATCAAATCTGTGAGCTACACACTAGAGGGGCAGTAACCAATAAAAACTCAAAGTCCCAATTAGTCATTAGCCTAGTATTCAACCCTTCATGCAACTCTCTTCTGGAGCTTAGAGCCAACTTCTTAATGAACTGTCCCACTGAGGGATGGTTAGTGTGAGCATGGAGAGTCACATCACTCTGTGAATACACTTACCTAGCAATGAAAAAGGACACTGAAAGGAAAACTATTACAAGGTCAACATTCACTATTTTTAATATGATAAAGTGTCAGTATTATCGAAACCTCTATACTTTTTATCTTTATGAAAACAGATTAGTGACTCAATACAATAAACTATTTTGCCTAGAATTAATTCCAGTCCACCAATAAAAGGATACTTATAATTTAAAGAGAAAAAATGCTACAGAGTAACACTTTGAATCTGAGGCATTTGAAATGATATTGGAAAGTTCAGTAAGACACTCAATATTAGCCTAGCTTCAAAACAGGTAGGATTGATGAGATTCTGTCAATAAATCACCACTTGTATTTTAGTACCATTTGTAGAATGAATATTTAATTTTTCATTAGGATGCCTCTAGCTACACAGCCAAAGAATCTTATTTCTCATTTGTTTTCTGTTCTTCTCATTTACCATCCTTCTTCTAAAAAGGATGATGGCTCATCAACAGATCATTCCAGGCTTACTATCCCTCTGCCTCCATATTTTCTTGCCCCCTCCCAAGTCCTGTGCAGCTCCCAAAATAACCCATAAGCAACATCCCAATGAACTGACAGTCACTCTGTGTCCCCCTAGCTCCTCCTGAGGGCTGCTTGGAGGAACCTCCTAGTGACAGGGCAGATGATGAGGCCCCATCTAATTCCAAGATAAGATCACCTTACTTTGAGAGGTAATGGTCACTTTGTTTTTTGTTTATTTTTTCCATCATTTCAGATATAAAGATCTCACTGTGTAATTACAGATGATATGTATAATTTCCTGGGTCAGGTGAATGTTCATTGGGAGCCTATTACTTACTGATCTCTGATTAAAAAGGGCAGCAAGGAGTATTGAGCCTTTTCCTTAGCAACAGGTTTTCCTCTTAGAATGAGGGATTTTTAATTCCTAAACAATACAGATGCATCATTCAGGAAAAGCATGTGCCTTCCCCCACTTGTCTGCTGCAATTAGTTAAAGGATCTTTGACTCTTCCAATTGGGAATGAGGAATGGGGTGGTGATTGTGTTCTAGGCAAAGAAAAATGGCCATGTTCTACACTCCTTGTATACAGCTGTGTTCCCTTTAGCTGGTGAGGGCCTGTGTATATGGGGGTGGGAGGTGTCTAGGTGTGAGTCTCTGTGTTGTGATTGTGAAGGTGGGGACAAGGATGAGTGTGTTTCCCCAGAATTTGCTTCCACTTGAAAGAAGTTTGCGTCTAGTTGCCTCTCAACATGGTCCAAGGCCTGGCAGAGTTTATGGAGGACATGTGTGAAGGGGGCTGCTGGATTGCTTCACACACTGGCTCATACAATCTCACTGACCTGTCCTCTGGGAAAGGAGCAGACCCAGGACAGAGCCACAGGGCTGCAGGGCCAGGGTGACACTCTTCCTCTCAGAGTCCACCACTCCAGACAGAAAGATCTGCCCTGTCTCCACACTGCAGTCATGCTCCTCCCAGTTATCTTCCCTCAGTCCTGTGTATGGGGGTGGAACCAGGGACCAGAAACCCATTCCATGTAAGCCAGGTTCTTCAGCCATGCCTTCCAATCTTTTCCAAACTTCCCAAGTCTTAATGAAGCCCTGGAAGGTTCCACTGACTTAAGTGCCCTGGAAGGTTCCACACTTCCTCTACAACACCGAATTTCAGGCCAAGGGAATGTGCACAAGTTCTTTTATCTCTAATCTCACATCCATCCTAATGGGCTAGGAAACCTAAGGTTTGTTGTGAGGATGAAATGTCTCCCATGTACCTAAAGTCATACCAGGCACAGGACAGTCACTGGATTTGTGAGCTTGGTAGTGGACCTCTTCCACAGGACCTGATTTAACTCTAAACCCTGAGATATGCCCCTTGGGTAGGATGGATGGGTTCACTGCACAATCGATTAATTGGAGAGAACTATTGATTGTTCTTCTAATGTTCTCATATTGGAGAACAATGTGATGGGTAGAGGATGAAAAGGAGAAAGGAAAGAGGCAGTAATAAGGAAAGAAAAAAATGTAAGGTGGTATTGAGTGAGGGAAGAGAAAAGACAGGTGACATCATGTACAGAAAGGTATGAGGACATGAGCGTTTCTCCCTGGACACAGTTATGGTATTTGAGAGCTGGAAAAGGGACCTTGGAGATCCTAAACCGACTCCCTCATGGCAGAGGGGAAGCAATCAAGGTGCTGGGAGAGGAGTGTAGACATGAGGACGGAATTGTGTCCTGGGATCAGGTCACACCCTGACATGAACAATAGGCATTCAAGTTCTCTGCTCAACACTAAATTTCTCCTCTCCTTTTCAAGGCCACCCCAACAGCTACTGTGCTTGTTGATTCAGAAACATTCTTTATCAATCTGAAAGAGTCCAATACAGACAACAATATGCATGTAATTTATTTCCTCTTTTTATCTCTTCTTAAAATCTGTTTCTTATTCATAACTGTCTCTTTGTACCTCTCCCATACTCAATCTTTCCCTCTTAATATGATTGTCACATTGAAGGAATTGGTCACATTAAGGAAGCTGAGGTCTTGGGAACATCATTTATAAAACGATTTCTCCATCCTCCTCCCCTGCTTTTCTAGCATTGCCCTGAATTCCAAACTTGCTATGCATCATGAATCAAATGCTATAACACTGAATGGCCCAGGCAGGGATCTGGGCTGGGAAACAGGTGCCTTGGGACACATCTTGGGGAGGTGATGACTGTGAAGTTGGTTCTGGGCTGGGCTCTCTACTCACATTTGTGCTCCTGCACATGGTGATTCTGGACATTCAAGTGTGTTCTCTTCCCTGCAGCTCTCAAAAATTTCTGAGGAGGTGGAATCTGTATTCATAATTTTTCCTTTCCCAGATTACACAGAAGGCATCCAAGATGTGAAAAGAGAGGAAGAGGAGGAAGAGGAAATGTAAGTGTGGAGTCGGTAGGATGAGGAGGACAAGGGAAAGAAGTCTGCAGGCTCTCTGATCTTACTTTCTTTTTGGCAATTCAGAAAATCAGAATTACTGAGAAGCTCACTGGGATGGCCACTGAGTGTAAACAAGGAGGCAGAGACAAGAAATGGCTGGTAAAAATAAATGCAGGCAAGTGAAGGTTGTCCAGAGACCCTCTCCCCAGGGACCAGAAACCCATTCCATGTAAGCCAGGTTTCTCAGCCACGCCTTCTAATGGCTTCTTACTTGGAAGGAGAGGGCTCTAGTGCTTTAAGTCCACATGTGCATTCACACTGCCTTCTGGTGAAGTGCATGCTCAGAACTGTTCAACATCTCCATCATGCAGGACTGAACCTTACCCTCCCTATCACCTTAAGGTCAACAGGGAGTTTCATCTGTTAAGTAATGAGAGGGGTGAAGAGTGTGGGGTGGCCTTGACTGCCTCAGATTAAGGTCTCCTGGGGAAAGGTTAAGTTAAGACTCTTAGCTTGCTGGGCTACTCTAACAAACACCAATGACTTCTTGGCTTAAACAACAGGAATTTATTGTCTCATCATGTGGGAGACTAGATGTCCAAAATTAACATATCAGCAGGATCACTTTCTCTGAAGTCAGAAGCATTCTGGTAGCAATTTGCCAGCACTCCATACCTCAACTCCTGCCTCTGAAACCTGGCCATCTGTCTTCTTCTGTCTCTACTGAATGTATCCCAATATCCTCTGCTTATAAGGACTCCAGTCATATAGGTTTTTTATTTTTTACTGTTTATATATAAAGTATTCTCATCATTTTATTTTATTTTTTTTATTGTTCATAAAAATCAAGATTTTTCACAGTACATGCCAATATTTGTAAAATGATATATAAATACATATGCATATATGTGCATTTTCCTGCATAAATGTTATTTTATATACATATATATATATATATTTTTAAGGTGCTTAGATTATCTAATTATTACTCAGAAATTACAGGGATTCCCATGTTCCCCACCTCCCAGTTTAAGGTCCTCCGTGATTCAGTGTGGACACATTCACAAACAGAATCTTTGCAGGTCACATTTATAAATGAGTTCCCAACGGAAAGACAGGAGATTAGGACTTGACATGTCATTGTGGAGGCCATGATTCAATACATAATAAGGACAGAGACACTCTGGAGTGCCCTCATGTGCAAGCAGGGTAGCACTCCTGGCCCAGCTGCCTATCTCAGTGTGTCCTCAGGAGGCCTGATTAAGTGCTGCCCAAGCCCCGGGTGCCCTCTGCCCTTGTTGAGCCCTGTTCAGGGTCCAAGTCACCTCATGGTGTTTCCCCAAACTGAGTTTCCCCAAACTGAGGATCTATATAATCCTTTTATGCATGTAAAATCCAAATAAAACAAAGCCTGAAGAAAACTAATGCAGTGACCACTTGGCATGAGCAAAAGGGGTAGGATTACAAGTTACTAAGGTTTCTTTATTTTTAAAATTTTAAATTAATTAAAATAAACATAACTGGTTTTATTATATTTTTAGAAGGAATATCTTTTTCAACCTTTTTATGTTGGAATACAGTAAAGTAAGAAAATTTGTTTTTATTATCAAGATTAGTCTTTTTTTATGTAAAGGCACAGGGAAAGCTTGGTAGTGGCTTTAGAAAGAAAAATGATTATTAGAGAGAAAAAAGGAAGAGCACCAGGAAGCTGTCCCTTTTTAATATGTAGATATCATGACTGGGCAGTGTTGAGGGTAGGGGTGGAAATGTCAGAGTCATCATTTCAACCCGTATTCATTCACAACTCCTGCTCATCATGCATCCCAAGTTTGTGGTATTCTGCCTCTCCT
>JAQZBX010026117.1:0-29126 GCA_029593785.1 Cabassous unicinctus
ATTTCACTCAACATAATATCCTCAAAGTTTATCCATGTTGTCACATGCATCCCTATTTCATTTCTTCTTATAGCTGAGTAGAATTCCATCGTATGTATATACCACATTTTGTTAGCTATTCATCAGTTGATGGACACTTGGGGTGGTTCCACATTTTAGCAATTGTGAATAAAGCTGCTATGAATGTTGGTGTGGAAATGTCAGTTCACGTCCTTGCTTTCAGTTCTTCTGACTATATTCCTAGTAATGCGATTGCTGGTTCATACCGCAGTTCTTTATTCAGCTTCTGGAGGTACTGCCAAACTGTCTTCCACAAAAGCTGCACCATTTCTACATTCCCATCAACAGGGAAGTAGTATTCCTATTTCTCTACATCTTTCTCCAGCACTTGTAGTTTTCTGTTTTTTTTTATATATTGTTATTATTATGGCCATTCTATAAGGTGTGAAATGGCATCTCATTGAAATTTTGATCAGCATTTCCCTAATAGCTAGTGACATTGAACATTTTTTCATATGCTTTTTGGCCATTTGTATTTCCTCATTAGAAAAATGTCTACTCAAATCTTTTGCACATTTTAAAATTGGGTTGCTTGTTTTTTAATGGTTGAGTTGTATGATCTCTTAATATAACATGGATATTCAAACCCTTTTTGGATATGTGGTTTCCAAATATTTTCTCCCAGTGATTTGGCTGCCTTTTAAATTTCTTGACAAAGTCTTTTGAATAATAAAAGTGTTTAATTTCGAGGAGGCCCCGTTTATCTATTTTTTCTTTTAATGCTCGCACTTTGGGTGTAAGTTTTAAAAAGCTACCACCTATCACAAGAACTTGAAGATGTTTCCCCACATTTTCTTCTAGGAGTTTTATGAGTGTAGTTTTTACATTTAGGCCCTTTGATCCATTTTAAGTTAATTTTTGTATAAGGTGTGAGATAGGGGTCCCCTTTCTTTTGCATATAGATATACAGTTATTCCACCATAATTTGTTCAATAGACTGCTCTGGCCCAGCTGGGCAGCCTTGACAGCCTTGTCAAAAATCACTTGACCATTGATGTGAGGGTCTATTTCTGAGTTCTCATTTTGGTTCCATTGGTCAATCTGTCTCTCTTTATGCCAGTACCATGCTGGTTTTTTATTTTTTTAATTTTTAACCACTGTAGCTAAGTAATATGATTTAAAGTTGGGAAGTAAGAGTCCACCAATTTAGTTCTTCTTTTTAAAAGATATTTTTGGCTATTCAGGGCCCCTTACCCTTCAAAATAAAATTGAAAATTGGCTTTTCCATTTCTGCAAAATTGTTGGGACTTTTATTGGGATTACATTGAGTGTGTAAATCAGTTTCAGTAGAATTGGGATCTTAACTATATTTAGCCTTTCAATCCATGAACATGGAATGTCCTTCCATTTATTTAGGTCTTCTTGGGTTTCTTTTAGCAATGTTTTTTAGTTTTCTGAATACATGTCCTTTATGTCCTTATTTAGGTTATTTAGGTTAAGTTTATTCCTAAGTAATTTGATTCTTTTAGAGCTATTATAAATGGAATTTTTCTTTAACTTTCTCCTCAGATTGCTTATCAGTAATGTAGGGAAATGCTACTTATTTTTGTGTGTTAATCTCATATCCCACCATTTTACTGAACTTCTTTATTAGTTCTAGTAACTTTGTTGTGAATTTTTTGGTATTTTCTAGATATAGAATCATAACATCAGCAAATAACAACAGTTTTACTTCTTCCTTTCCTATTTGGGTGCTTTGATTTCTATATCTTGCCTAGTTGCTCTAGTTAGAACTTCCAGCACAATACTGAATAACAGTGGTGACAGTGGGCATTCTTGTCTTGTTCGCTATCTGAGCAGGAAAAGCTTTCAGTCTTTCACTGTTGAATACAATGCTAGCGGTGGGTTTTTCATATAGGAACTTTACTAAGTTGAGAAAAATCCCATCTATTCCTATCTTTTGGTGTGCTTTTATCAAGAAGGTATGCTGTATTTTGTCAAATGCATTTTCTGCATCAATTGAGAGGATTATGTTATTTTTCTTCTTCAATTTATTAATATGGTTTATTACACTAATTTATTTTCTTGTGTTGAACCACCCTTGCATACCTAGCATAAAACCACTTGATTGTGATGCTTTTAGATTTGGTTTGCAAGTATTTTGTTGAGGACTTTTGCATCTATATTCATTAGAGAATTTGTCTTCTAATTTTCCTTCTTCATAGTATCTTTATCTGGTTTTGGTATTAGGGTGATGTTGGTGTCACAGAATGAGTTTGGTAGTGTTCTTTCCTGTTAAATTTTTCAAAGGAGCTTGAGCAAGATTGGCATTAGATTGTCTTTGAATGATTATCCATTCTGTCAAACTAAGTCTTTTGACTGGGGAATTCAACCCATTTTTGTTCAATGTCTTTACTGTAAGGGCATTACTTACATCTTCCATTTTATATTTTGCCTTCCATTCTCATATCTTGCTATTGTCTGTTTTTTTACCCTTTAAGTTACCCTTAATATTAATCTTCATTTCTACACTCTTCTCCAAGTCTCTTCTGCTTGTTTTTCCCTTTAATCCTGTAACACCCTTTATCTCTCACAAATCTGGTCTTTTCATAACATAGTGTGGCAGTTTGGCATTGTTTATGAATTCCAAAAATAGATACTGGATTATGTTTGTTAACTGGTCTGTACCTAGGTGTGATTAAATTATGATTAAGGCTTTGTTTGTGCCACTTCAGTAGGTTGTTGAGTCTCTGCCCCCTTGGTGGGTGGGGACTCAAAGGTAAAACTACATGGTAGAGCAGAGGAGTGAGTTGGAGTTTTGATGCTGAGTTTTGAGCTGGAGCCCAGGAAGTGAACAAACAGGAGAAGAACACAGAGGAATAGAGACAGCTCCTTAGACATGGCAGAAGCCCTGGAGAGAGACACAGAGCCATTCACCTATAGTCTACAGCAGGCCTTGTGGAGAGAGCACAGCAGCTGAGCCCAGAGAGAAATGGAGTTCTAGGAAGAGAGGAATCCAAGAAGCCTGAACTCTTAACAAATGCCAGCAGTCATCTTGCCCTAACTTTCGGCAACAGACTTTGGTGATGGAAGTAACTTATGCTTTGTGGCCTGGTAACTGTAGGCTTCTACCCCAAATAAATACCCTTTATAAAAGCCAACATATTTCTGCTATTTTGCATCAGCATCCCTTTGGCTGACAAATACACATAATTTCTCAGTTTTTTTTTTTCCCTGTGAAGACTTTAAACTCACCCTCATTTTTGAAGGACAATTTTGCCAGATAAGGAATTCTTGGTTGGCAATTTTTATCTTTCAGCACCTTAAGTATATCTTATCACTTTCTTCTTGCTTCCATGGTTTCTGATGGTAGATTAATACTTAGAGTTATTGAGGTTCTCTTGTACATGATGCATTGCTTTTCTCTTGTTGCTTTCAGAATCCTTTTTATCTCTGGTATTTGTCATTCTGATAGTAGGTGTCTCAGAATAGGTCTATTTGGGTTTATTCTGTTTGAGGTGCATTGTCCTTCTTGGATATTGATAATTAAGTTGGGAAGTTTTCAGTCATTATTTCCTCAAATATTCTTTCTGCTCCTTTTCCATTCTCTTCCCCTTCTGTGTATGTTTGCACATTTCATATTGTCATTCAATTTCCTGAGACCCTGTTCCATTTCTTCCCATTCTTTTCTCTTTCTGTTCTCCTGTCTTTTCAAGCTCAGATGCTCTGTCCTTGATTTCACTAATTCTGTCCTCCATCAATTCAAATCTGCTGTTATATGCATCTAATATATTTTTGAAATCTCATCCATCATGTCTTTCATTCCCATAAACTCTGTTACTTTTCTTTTCAGGGTTTCAAATTGTTCTTTATACTCACTCAGTGTCTTCTTAATATCCTTTATCTCTTTAGTCATATTTTCCTTTGACTCCTTGAATTGATTTAGGAGATTTGTATGATTATCATTGTTTAGTTGTCTTAGATCCTGTTTCTCATCAGTATATTTGGTTTGTTCCTTTGGCTGGGCCATCTCTTCCTGTTTCTTAGTATGGCTTGTAATTTTTTTGCTCATGTCTTGTCATCTGAATATGTTGTTGAATTTACTTTGATGTCCAATCTCTCTGTCTTGCCTAGTGGTTTTGTTTCATGGTTCTTCTTTGATTTTTTGGTTCAAGTTATTCTAAGTTTTAAAAATTGTGCAACTTAAGTTATCATAATAGGGCCAGAGACTTTTAATTGGGGTTAAAATCTACCCACAGGAGTTTGGGACAAGAAATGCCTGAAAGCAGATTTTCTTCTTGCAGGTTCTGGGCTAGCCAGCAGATAGCACTTGTTGTCAAATCTTTCCATGTAGGTGACTCTTCCAACCTTCATTTGCCCGTGATTCTGTTCTGGCCAGAGCCGAGATTCAAAGTGGGTTCTGCTGAAGAGAAACCACTCTCCACCCTCTGTCATACCCTTCCCCTTCCCAGGGAAGAAGATATCAGTTCCCTCTCAGTTGCCTGCAGTGAGGCACAGGTTTTATCCAGGCTGTTCACCTTGAGGGTGAGGGATGGGTGCTATTCCCCACTGTGGGGGTTAGCAACTCACAGTTTTCATTTTGGCTTCATCTTTCTGTCCCTCACCCTCCTGGGAGGTGTGCAGCACTCTCCTGATCTGCAGAGCCACAAGCAGCTCCTTTGACAACTTTTTGCCTTTCCTCCATTGTTTTGTAAGAAAGTTGAGCCCTGCCTATCTATTCGGATATCATTTTCCCAGAAATCCTCCTGTGTGTGTTTTTTTTTTTTTAAATATCTAAGAATACCTATTCTTGGCATTCACAGGAAGACTTCCCAGACACATGCTATAGTCCTTTTCCTTCAGAATCACACTCAGAGAAACAATGAGAAATATGGTGAGTCATGTTAGTGACCTCTTGGGTTGAAAGCATACTTGATATTTCCCTTCCACTGCCTTAGTATCTTAAAATCAGGCTACCTGGAATCCATGATGGCTTTACTTGGCTGGAATGTTGTAAGAGTAAAGTATTCAATAGTGGGAATGAGGCTGGGGGGTCTTCAATTGTGGATCATTTTGTCAAATTGATGTAATTATAGTGCTCTTTTACCATGGGAACTAGCTTCTCCAGCATGTGAAGTATCATGACCTGGCATTACCCTACCTTTTCAAAGCAGCAGGCAACAGTTTAGTTATAGAGCAACAACAACAACAACAAAAAAACAGCATAAGTGCCCCCAGCACTTTAGGAGCTCAAATAATCACAACTTTCCTCTTATAACAATACCTACAACTGGTTAGACATTCACAAGACTTTTCACTGCCTTTGTATTTCAGTGTTTATGGGAGGGGTAGAGGAGAAGACAAAAAGAAGAAATGAGAGAGGCAGGAATTGTAGTCAAAGATCTCAGCAGGAGGGAGCCTTTTGATGGAGCCTCCCTCTTTTTCCTCCAGAAGGATGCTATCAAGATCATAAATTACCAACCCTGGAGAGACAGCTTGTCTCTTTAAGGCCATTAAAGGGGCCAAGATGAGCCAGGTTCCCAAATAAGCATTGAGGATTACCCTGCCTGGTGGAAGGTGACTGGCTATGGGGGATGGGGGTGGATGGGAGAAACTGGTTTCTAGTACATCATTTTGGAGCTGTCCAATGTTTATCCCCTGATTTAAGCAGGAAGAATTGGTGATAGTGATGTCCGGTCAGCCATTGCTTTTCTCTGATTATAGCAGGTGCTCTTAACAACTGAAGCTTATCCTTGGTATGAGAAACATGAAAGGTGAAGCATAAAGATAAGGGAGAGAAGTGGGTGGGCATCTGAGGGGGGTGGAACAGGTTTGGGGAATACAAGTATCATCTCAGCCCCCAAACAGAGCTGCCTTTCTGTGACTATGTCCTGGGAAGGACTATTAGGTCTGTTCTTGTTCAGCAGAGGGAGTGTAGCTTCAGGGGCAGATGTCACTCTTCAAAGGCAGGAGCTAATTTTCTCCCCGGATTAAGGAGATGATTCACAAGGTCAATTGTGTGGGCTTTGGAACCCACTGGAAGCATTAATCAACATTAAGACCAACAGTCCAGTCCTGACCATTGACAAATATCTATTTTAGATTGACCCTATCCTTACTTACTGGAGGCAGCAGATGTTATTCAATGTGTCAGGGAACTTATTAAACTGCTAGATGGCAATTTTTTAAAGTTAACTTTTACAAAAGCATGTCCTTGGCATGTGAGGTCTGAGAGAATCTCAGGATCATTTTCTGGCAGGTGAAAAGCCCTTGCGCAGGCCTTTGGCTGAACGGATGGGTAAGAGGCTTCACTGACTCTCACTTAGACAATCTGTGTCCTGCCCAGTCCCAGTCCCCTCCTCAGCAGTGTCCTTCCACATCTGTCAGTATGCGCTTTTTAAAACACAGCTTAATAATGAAATGCCTTTGCCGAAAATTCTTCAAAGACTCCTCATTTCCACCATCAGTACAGTCTTAATTCCTCAGCATGTATATTACCTTTTTCTTAATCACATTCGAGCTTTCTTTTCCAGCCTCTTCCCTCATCACTTCTCAGCCTCAACATTCTACTGCAGCCACTAGAAGCACTTGTCTCTCTGTGGATGTGCTATTCTCTTTCATACCGTTAGTCATGCTGGTCTGGAATCCTGTCTCCTGCAACTCTTTCTCTGGCAGATGGATGCCCATGAAGCAATTCCAATGTTAGCTCACTTAGAAAAGTCTCCCCTGATGTTCCCACAATTCTGCCCTTCCTGATTCAGGGAGATTTAGTTGCTTCCTCTGCTCTTCTCCCAAAGCATTTTTTCTGGATCTCTGCTACAGCACTTAACTTGTGTTCTACAAATTAAGTTTTTTGTTTACATGTCTGTCTTCCCCACTGAACTGAGAGAATATTCTCATTCAAGTTTTTTTCCCTCTTTAGCACCTAGTACAATACTTAGCAGAGAGATAGTAAATTCTTATTGGAAGAGAAAACGAATGAAGGCTTGAATGAATGTAGAAAAGAAAGCAACATAGAAACAAAGGTCTGGCATGTACAGCTCGGAAAGATCTGTCAGAGGTCACAGAGTACCCTCTCACCCCACCTCCCTTTTCCATGCAATTTGCACCTAAACTCTTCTTTACTTTTCTGTTCCATCATGTCATGTTGCCCCCAATTGCTTTAGTCTGACGTTGACCCTGCATGACAAGTAGATCAACTCCTAATCTGCTGTAGCCCCAGTTTTTCTGGGACACTTGCAAGCTCCTGACAGAACTGGAGGAGAGGAAAACTGTCAGCCTTCACTTGTCAGCTTTCTGAGCAGCTGGCCCAGGGTTTAATTTGCACCTTGAAATCCCCTGGGGCCATCGTGGCTCTGATTGCTGCCTGAGGCCCCTTCACAGTTTCTCTTAAGGAATAAGGAGAGTAGAGGGGTGTCAGCTGAGGAATATAGACGCTTTCTTAGCTCATTGCCAAAAAGTAGTTCTAAGGTAATGATGGGCAGAAAGTGGCATTGCCAGGGAAATAGAAAATGAGGAATGAATAGACTGGGTTTAAGTTTCACATCAAATTGGAGTACTAATGGGGAAATCGAGTGGGGAAACATTTAAAAAACACAAGATGAGTCAGTGTAAACAGCACCATCCAGAAGGCGGCACAAGATCCTCTTAGGGAGAAGACGCTACTGCTAAGCTTGACACAAGTGATAATAAAAGAGGCCGCTAAAGCAAAGAGATCTCCCCGTCTGCTGGGTTTCTATCACTTAATCAAAACTGACTCCAACTACTGCAGCTGCAAAAAAATGTTCCCAACCTTCCATTAATTTCCATACAATAACCCTCTAATGGGGGAGCTGTTCAGGGGAGGAGGGCAATCAATCTGGCCTAATGACACACGGGAGACCTGGGGAAATGCAGACCTGGAGCAATTTCATGGCAGGTGCAACCTTGGAAAGCATTACCATTTTTCTAAGTTAATTTGTTCCCTTGATATGTTTGAAATCCATATTTGTACTTTAAAGGTCTAAAATGCAAGATGATTAAAAAATATAACCGGATTTTTGTAAACCTTTCAGCAGTAGCAGGTGATATATTAGCGTCTTCATCCTTTCTCTCCCCTGTGGGCAGGGGTCACTTTGCCTTCTTTCATCCTCTGCTGTCAGCTGAGGCCACTGTTGAGTCTCTGTTTTGTTTACTATTTACATGTTCTCCCTGTGGCACCTGCAGACAGGAGCCCTTTGGTGGCCTGGGCTGAACTAATCCAGGAAATTGTAGCCAGACAGGTATATGCTTTCCCGGTGGGGTCCCCCACATTGGAGGAGGAGGAGCAATGAAATCCCAGGTGCTGACTGGGTGCCACCGGGTCACCATGTTTTGTCTTAGCCCTGTCTACAGCTCTCCCTCCTATTTCTTCCTCCCAACCACCAGGGGAATAGAAACACAAGCTGGTCATTTGCCTCCATTCAGTCCCTTCATTTCTCAGCTTCACTAGCTCTCCCTTGGCCTTGAAGATAGTCAAGACTTGCAGCCTGAAATTGGCCTGCAGAGCGGCACTGATACCCTTCCTATATTACCTTCCCTTGGAAAATTCTTGTTCCTTTGAGAACTCGTCCTGGGAAAGAAAAGGAAAAGTATTCCCTGCCCTACTGAAATACACACACACATACCTTCCTACAAACACTGACTTGGAGTAAAATGATAATATGCAGATCCCTAGTCTACCATCTTGCCAAAAAGCAAGTAGACTAGCTCTGTTTATGGAACATACAGGTATACTTCTTTCCCTCTCTTCTACCTTAATCTTTCACTGAAAGATTAAGAACTCTGAAAGAACCCTTTCTCGACCCTTGGGAATTCTTCTTCCCACTTTCAAGTGTTTTAATCCCATTCTAAAAGCAGAAGTGTATCAGGAGCCCTGGTTCTTTCTAATGGGTAGAGCAATTCAAATAGCCAGAACCTCACAAGAAATAAGTGACAGTTCTTGCCTTTTAAATGTAAAGACTTTGGGTTAATCCAATCACATTCATGAATTTGTAGAGGGATCCAGCTCCAAGGCTGATCAATGATTCTTAAAGGATTTCATGATGTTTAACTACAGAATACCCCGTACTATGGTATGAGTTTCCTGGAGAGAGAAGAAACTATCTCCTAACTTCTAGGGCCAGAAGTTAGGAGATAATTTTTTCTGAACCATAATAATTAGCTCCTTGGGGGTTTTAACTTCCTGCTCAGAAAGAGGGAATTAACATTTGTTGTGTACTTAGAAAATATTCTTTTTATCACCTGTATTAGTCAGCCAAAGGGATGCTGATGCAAAGTACCAGAAATCTGTTGGCTTTTATAAAGGATATTTATTTGGGGTAGAAGCCTATAGTTACAAGGCCCTAAAGAGTCCAACTCAAGATTGGTTTCTTACCCAAAGTCATTTGCCACGTGTTGAAGCAAGATGGTGGGCGATATCTGCAAGGGTTCTGCTTTTCTTTCTCTTAAGGCTCCATGGTCCCAGCTCCTTCCGATTTCAGCTGCAGGCTGGTGGGCTTGTTCTTTCCAGGACTTTTCAGCTGCTCAGGGCTCTGGTCTCTTCAGTTGCAAACCATCAGGTGAATTGCTCAGCTCTCCCCGGGGCCTAAGGATCAAAGTTCTCTCCTCTGCCATGTCTATAGAGCTCTCTCTATTCCCATGTGTTCTTCTGTGTGAGTGTCCATTTATATAGCTCACCAAGGGGGCAGGGACCCAACCCTGAGTTGCCCTAATGATGTGGTGGAATCAAAGCCCTAATCTTGATTTTATCAAGTAAATGTAAAACCTTTGAATTTAACACAATCAAAGTTTATCACACCCAGAGGAACAGACCAGTTTACAAACATAATCAATATCTCTTTTTGGAATTCAACAATAATATCAAACTGCCACACCACCTTACATTGGTACTGTCCCAGAACCTTAGTGTGGTAGACATGAGAATGCCCGTGACAAGCCTCCAACTCTAGGGAGCATAATTGACCAAAGTTGCTGTCCAGTGACTAAAACTGGTAGGGATACTAAGGCAGACTGGGCCCTGGGAGTCATCAGACTCCGTTTGGTTTTATCTTGAGGACCCCTCGATGACTCTGCTGAACCTTCCTTAGACTGCAGGGAATTCTAGGATGCTTCTGTCCCACCTTCTTTTTGTAGTCTTTCCCTTGGAAGGCTCAGACTTGCATGGTGTTCTGAGACTCTCCCAGCCTCCCTGTACCCTTCCTATTTTCTCTTGCAGGTGTTTCCTCTATAACTGTTCCTTCACCATGTTTAATCTCACCTTACTGTCTGCTTCCCAGCGTACTAAGTCACAGATGTCAGCAAACTATCTCCTGGAAGATTAGAATTCAATTGGTTAAATTCCGTTGGCTTCCAGGAGTTCAGATTTCCTTCTTCATTTTGCATTTATCAGGAGGGCTCTCAAAGATAAGGCCTGAGCTTTAAAATACAACCCAAAGAACCTGTTGGTCCCAAGAATTCCTATATTTTTCTCTTGGTTTTGTAACCTTCCATCTGTGTGTAGAATTCACTTTATTCTAGAATTGTGTTATTTTCTACTCCTTACTATGTAATCTATGTATGGCACTCTAGATAACAGGAGTTGACATTTATTGTTAAACGTGCCTCTTGAATCACTCTGAGGGAGACCATAAATGTCTCAGATGTGATTCCACATAGAGACTCAAAATGGCAATGTTACCTATACATGCAATTATGATTCTCCTATTCCTTTTGAAAGATTATTTTACAAGGGCTGGAAAGAGGCTGCAACCTTCCTCTTTGGTGAGGTGGGGTAAACAGTAAATTCATACAAACACTGGAGGGTCATTAAAGTGTTATTCTGGTCCAGCTTCAAGGACCAACTTTATTTATCAAGAACTCTTCCCTAGAGCAGGAGTTAAAATAACCTGGGCAGATTCCAGGAACTGTTGTAGCTCTTCCATTTTGATTTCTTGGATATGCACACGTTTTAATGCTATCATTTAACCTTCTGCATACCACACATAACCCAATTTGGGTTCAAATCCCAAAGGAGAAGATTAGGGATTATTGCTAACTCCTCTGTACATCTCTTTTACTATTCTGCCATTTATTGCCACTTGCATGAAAAAAAAATGACATGTAGAGATAGAGCTGTGACTCCCCATCTTTGTATTTTCCTTTCATACCATTTCCTAGAAAAAATTTTGTTGGAATAGGTAGTATTTTATTTTGTAGCAGAAGTCAGGATTTGACCAGAATACTAAATCAGAGAAGTTTTATCCATTTCTACTTCCTTTTTGGTCAGAATGCTTCTCATATAGTTTATTTCTCTTTTAGACAGGAGAATTTAAAAGCAGCTTTCTCTTTCTTTTTCTTCTTCTTATAAAAGTATTGCATTTTTGATATCTGAGTTTAAAATATTAACAGAAAGCAAGCTTGTTGGCTCACTCTGAGTGAAAACATAGTGTCTGCTGTTCTTTAAGTTTATTTATTTAGAGGACAGGTATTCATTTATTCTGTCTTTCACAATATTTTTAAAATTCAATATAACAAATGTTTATTGAGCATCTGTCATATCCTAAGAGCCAGAGACACTGTAATGCAAACAAAATGGATAAAATTTCTACCCTCATTGTGGTTATTTCTAATAGGAGACATAGAAAATGAACAAACAAATAGATATAAAACCAGGTGATTCTAACAGTATTTCTGTTGGATAAGCAATAGGGATGTAAGAAAAAGATAGGTGTCATGGAAGAGTGGAGGGATTTTAGCTTGAGAAGCTGAGTAAATTTTCACAAATACTAGGGAAGAAGCAGGTTTGATGGCAGACAGACCCTGAGTTGGATCAAGAACCAAGTTTTGAACATATTAAGTTTCAACTGCCTGTGAGACATCCTGGTAGACATTTCATAGAAAAAGTTGGACTTATGAGTATGGAGTTCAGGGTGGTGGATAAGACTGAAAATGTACATTTGAGATGATACTTAAAGCTTTGAGACTAAATGAGATTCTTGGGAGTGTATTGATGGAGAAATTAAGCATTCAAAAAACTAAATTCTGGCTCTCCAACATTTGAGGGTCAGGCAGAAGAAACAGATTTATCAAGAGTCAGGCAGAGAAAACATGTTCATCAGAGGAGAACTTACTGTGTGCCAGACACTAAGCTAAGTGCCAGAGATATGAAGAACAAAAGACATGAGACTTTAATCTCTTTGAGGATAAGAAGCATAAATCCAAAATTTATTCTCTTTGGATTCCCAACACCTTGTACAGTGCCTGCCACACAGGACTTTGTTTAGCCAAAAAAAATTTGAACCTGGGGACCATTCAGAGACCGATGATGAATCACAGATTGTGATTAATCCGTAGTGTGCATGAGAAATTTAATTAGAAAAAAATAAAGTTCATAGTCCAGTGGAATAGACAGACAAGCAAACTAGCCATTACAACTTAATGCAACTGCTTCTCAAAAGGAGTTTTGTACAAAATGCTTGGGAATGCAAGGGAGGCACATCTACATAAGACCAGGGCTACCACCAGAGGAGGTGATGCTTCAGTGGAGAGAAGAATGGATGGATTCTCATCAAGCAGACAAGGCTGAGGGAGGGCATTTGTCAAATTGTCAAAATCTAACAATTCTGTTGTACAATTTCAGGTCATTGTTTCCTGGGTGGAGTGAAATTCTCCATTACATGCTATCTGTATTTGTCAATCTTGACCTCATGCTTAGCCCATTTTCCACCACAGATATTTTATTCTCTTTTAAAATCTAAGCAAACATTTATTTAGTGTCTACCTCATGCATTTAATTCTTACCTTCCTTAAAAGAGCTTCCAAACAGTGTAAGAGAAAAAGATTTTAACAGCCAGCTGTACGATAAGGAAGATAAACATATTATAAACATAGGGATGAACATGTGTTGTAGGCATACAAAGAAATGAAGAACTGGTCCTGATTGAGAGGGTCATGAAAAGCTGTAGAGAGGAGTAACATCTGGCTGATAAATGGGATTTTATAGGATAAGGGAGAAGAAAGTATTTAAGGCTGAGGAAACAGCATGGGCAAAGGCACAAAGGTTATAAAATGTTTAGTGATGGAAGAATAGGGAGATGTGATTGAACAAGTCATTGTTTGGAGGAATGCCCCAAGAGATTGGCTAAAATGTTTACAGTCAAGTCATGGAGGCTTAGGATACCATGCTGGGAAGTTTGGATTTAACTCTGTGGGCAAAAAGGATACTCTTTTGTTTTTGGGTAGCCCCTCAAATTCCAAAATAATAGGGGAAATACTGGGTAAGCTTGGGAGAATTAGTTTAATAATGTTGGGCTGACATTTCTAGTCATGTGATCCCATAGAACTCTCAAAGATATTCCCATATCCAAGACAGAAAAGTAAACCCTTTACGTGGCCATGGGACTTCTGAGAAAATACTGTGGATTGACCAAATATTTATTTCCTTTCCTTCCCTAAACCTCATGAAAAAATCAGAAAAGAATAACAAAACAAAATGATTGGGGAAAGTGACAACTGTGGACAGAATGTAAATTCCATTTTTGTTCATTTATGTTTCCCTAGAATCTGGAATCTGGCACATAGAAGGTAAACACTTTTTGAATTAATGAAAAAGTAAATTAAAAGAATTGGGTAAACTTCTTTGCAAGATGAAATGCAGATGAAGGAGTGATAACGGACATGGTTGAGAGGAGGTGGTTATAACTTGCAAACCTGTAGATGGGGAAATATTGATACTAAGAGAGATCATGCTCTTTCTTTATGTCCTGCTTCCTCTCTCAGGCTGGATTATGTAATCCTGTTGCAGTCGTTAATCCTGCTGCGGTTCACCCTTATCCAATTCTCTATGCTTGTTAGGTTCAGAAACAGGCATGCTATGTTCTTGTGGATCTGCTCAGCCCGGTTGGATATTATTCCTGCCTAAGAAGAATCCATTGGATCTGGTAAAAGCTTCATGTTCAGTCTCAGCCACAAAGAGAGTGAAGTGTTTCAAACTAGAAGTTCCAAAGCCTGCTCCATGTGCTTTGCAGTCTTCAGGAACCCAACCTTACCTTCAGCTTCTATGTCCCTGAATAGAGGAAAGTTGCTGCTGATCCTTTAGGAAAATGTTTTCTCTTTTATTCTTTACTACTGCCCCTTCTCCTCCAAATCTTAAAAACATGGTACTCTTCCGAGAGTTAAAGTAATAAAACCTGTACATAATGCACATGGTTATCCAACTATAGAAGAAATCAGAAAGGGATTCTGCAAATGGTTACCTGAATGATACCAGGACAATAAAAGTGGGGGTGGCTTTGGTGGGCTGGCCTTGAATGTAATTGACCTAAAGCAATAGAGCCTGAAGAAATGAACCAGCTCCTACTTGAAGAGACCACAGCATGGTGATCAAAAGCATGGCCTGGGGGATGCAGGTCTGGAGTCAAATGGGGTGTTTTTCTACAGGAGCCATTGCCATCAGCAGTGAAATGGAGATAATTGGTACATCATAGGTTGTGTGTCCATTAATGAAGTGACATCTGTAAAGCATTTAGCACTGTGTGTGGCACATTTAACAAGTGGGTCTACATGAAGCTGGAAAAAAAGAGCACGCCAAAAAAATTTTTTTGTCCTTGTTAGTCTAACACATCCAAAGAACAAAGATACAGAACATGGAGGAAATGAGCATCTCCTGCAAAGTTGCATTCATGTGGGACAGGTACAGTTCAGCAGGACTTCCTATTGCCTCGGGGGCTATGGTACAATCTACTCATTTCTGTTTACTCTATGTACTCATCAAGGCAACACTGTGGTAAATTATTTAACATCCAGAATTTCTGGTGCCAGGAGGAGGGAGTTGTAAATATTGTAATCCAGTATCTTGTCATTTAGCAAAGAGTATCCCCATTCTAAATGCATGAAACTCAATTCTTATTTATCCATTAATCTCTTGAAAGTTTACTTCATGAGTCTTCATCTAATCTTGATCCTTTCTGGAGGAACTCAACAAGTGAGACCTCCTGCTCTAGAGTTGTACCGTTTTCCACAAAATCTCATTTCTTCTCTTTCCCTTCACTTTCCAGGGATGACCTTTTTTGCCCACATGACTCTGGTTTCCGACCATAGATTCCCCCACCATTTGTCCTGTCCCAATCTGTTGCCAGGGATCTCCTTTGAGTCATTCCTGGGACCCCACCCTAGCTGTGCCTAGGTCTTGCATCTGACTTAGCAATTCCACACGTATCCGCTCCTCCATCATCCATTAGGAATCTGTTGTATGTATTATTCCTCTCCCCAAGATATTTTTCTATAGCTCAAGTAACTTCTTCCTGAGTTAACCTAGACAAGTTTGGGTTTTATAATAGGGTTCAGTTATTCTGGGAAACCAACATGTGGAATCACCCAAAAGCATAGACATAAATGTGTTTAGAGACTCCAGAGTTTGGATCCTAGTTTTACTTACAGACTTGCTTATCTGTTCTTTCTTAAGGAACCTGTCTCTTGGCCTTTGCCCTTGCACCTTCTTCTTTTGGACACTGGCATGCCCCATCTCAAATCCCATTTTTAGAATTTTGGGGATTCTCCTTCCTCCTTGCTCCTGTGGGAGGCCTAGATTTATCTTGAGTTGGTTTTAGGTTAATGAAAAGCTTCTAGTTGAGGAACATTTCCACTTTTGTATACATCACCTCAGGCTTCTGTGACCTACTAGTGAGGCCTTTCAGCCCACCCACATATGCCACATATATTCAGAAGGGGCTGAGTGTTTTTACCACGCCAAGGAGGACCAGGATCAGGGAGGTCTCCCATCCTGGAACTGTGCTATACACTTAATCTTCACCCTGGGCGGGGGGAGGGGCTCTATAAAACAGAGAACAGGAAATACATTTGCATTTCTTTAGAAAGACTTGGGTTAGATATTCAGGAGAAATTTTTCACCCTGAGGAGGAGTGAAACTTTGGAACATAAGGAGATTGGGCAGATCTTTGTTGATATTTTTATTTTTTAAAGAAAAGAGTACAAATAACTTTCCAAAGATAGGTTAAGTGCCATCCTGCCTGGAGGAAGAATGATGGGCTAAATGACTTCTCAAGGTCTTTCTTGACCCAAGGATTTTTATAACCACTCATTCAGAAAATATGCTTCCTAAATAAAAATCAGCTAGTTGCACTTTTCCAAGTGAGAACTCAAACATACCCTTTCAAGTGTCTAAGTTTCAGTGATATATTGCTACTCCTCATTATGAGCCACAACACCTTTGCTCAGATGCTGGAATCTTTTATTATTAATACAAGCAAATGTCCATTTCCCTCAGACGCCTGGGCAATTTTCAGGCAACTTTGAGTGAGTCAAGAGGTTTGGTATGAATCGTCTGCCCAGATTGCGCTGTATCATAGGCACTTGGAAGAAATAACAGATTTTGTTCATTCTGGCTCAGGAGGAAGCAATATGGATTGGTGGTAAGGGCTCTGCATTGGGGATTGTAAGACTTGAGGCTGGACTTGGCTCAACCCCCTACCAGCTTGGGCATAAGTTCCTTTGCCTCTTTAGAGCAGAGAGGTTAGGGTGCAGACACTGGAGTCATCCTGGGTCCACCACTTATTAACTGAATGAACCTCGATAAGCCATTATATTCTAACTCGGTTTACAATTTCTCCTTATGTAAAATTTCGTTAATGGTGCTGACCTTATTGATTCCCTGTGGGGACTGCATGGGATAATGTACGTATACTGTGTAGCTAATCACCTGGTACAATGGTAGGGGCTCAAGCCATGTTAGGTATGGCCAGTAGCTATGTTTTCTTACTAACAAAAAGAGGAGATTGGGCAAAGATAGAAAGTCCTTTTCAGCGTTGAGAGAGTCTGTGAGTCAAATGCTACTTTTTCTACATTTCTCCTCCCACTTCCTTCAGGATGTCTTCACAATGCCCCCAACAATGAGGCCAATTCTTACATTGCCCAATGTGCTGACTTCCAAGTTTCCCATGGCACGGGGCTCTCCTTTGCTGCTTGCTTTTCTGCATGCTGGTCCTGTGTTTGATGAAGGGCCTGTAGGGCCACGAGCCCCATTAAACACTGAGCAATGGTGATGCTAAGCCTTCCTGTCCTGAGAGCAATGTGCAGGACTGCCTGACATTCATGAGTTCCAGAGCTGTTTTTCCCCCATCAAAAGAAAGTCATCTTCAAACTTTTACATTATAGATCATCCCAGAGCTTTATTTTCACCATCACTGAGCTGGAAAGGGGACTAAGATATCCCGCATTTTCCTCCTCCTAAAAATCAAGCATCTCAAATAAAAATCCTTTTGATTCTCGTCCTTTCCATTTGCTCTCCTAATGTTCAAATGAAAACGAGAATTTGCCTTTTGATTTTCACTCCTTTGTCAATTTTCCAGTGACTGCCAACCCCAGAGCGGCAGGGACAGGCTTCAGCAACTCCTCCTGGGCGAGAATGTGATGGGGTGGCAGCTCTATCACCAGGCAGACTGAGTTGCCTGGGTGTTCTCTGAATGCCAGTTTTGCTAATGCTCCAGGACTATTTTAACTAATTAGCTTTTAGAACAGTGAAGTCTGTGAGACAGTCTATCAGCTAAACTATTTTAAATAGCCTGTGTGGACATAGGGTGTGTATGTGCGTGGTAGACAAGCGCTTCAGAAGACGGGTCTGGATTTCCAACCCATCCTGGGCTTCACTGTGCTTCCGGATAATTTACCCCTCCAATCATTGTAAGAATGAAATGCGATGACCTAATTTATAGGAAAGTGCTAATAATTTATTGTGTTGGCCCTATCAAGGGCATTTGCAGTTTGAATGAGGACTGTGTGAAAGTGTATTTACCCTCCAAATATGCAACTCTAATGATGGAATTTTAGGTAATCTGTTAGTTGATTGAGGGAAATGCTTATTCTGGAGTGTCTCCCTGATGTTTTTCAAATCACACATCTAAGGGACCATGTGATTCTAATTATACCTCAACCTGATTTTATACACACACAGAGGCATATTTATAAATTTCATATACCTATGCACATTCACCCATGAAATCATACTGAGTTTCAACTCAGTATTAGATATATATAATGTGTTGGACTTTGAAGAGAGAAATTTCAAGCTGGAACTAGAGGGAACATTGTCTTGGCAAGGTTTTAAGATGCATGACAGTCCTCTGTCAACCCTTTTTTCTCTCCAGAATTCAGAGTGAGAAACATGGTTTGGGTGAAAATGTTGGAGACTGAGTAGCTGACCCCTTCTCACATGGAGACCCTGAGATGGAAGTCTGAGCACAGCAGGGGTGTGGGAGGCCACCTTGTCCTTGAGTGGGGTTTTCTTCCCAGCCTGCTACTGTCTGACACATATGGACTGACACCACAGTGGCCCAGGTTGACAAGGTCTTGTTCTATTATTACCAAATTGTTATTAAGCTTTGCTCCTCCTTCCTTTTGAATTTTTGAGATGTTGGTTTGATTCTACCTGGCTCAACAATGACGGGAAGGAGAAATTTATTTGGCAGGCAAAGTTCATTGCTTCAAAATTAAATCGACCCTATCCTTTGGTCTTTTTCCCTTTGAACCCTCTATTTACATATGCTTTTACTGTGTCTCTATGTCTTACTTTAGTATCTTGGCTCTTTAATCTTGCCTCTCCCTTCCTCCTTCCCTTTCTCGCTCTCTGTCTTTGATACACACACACACAGAGGCAGCGCCACTTCAGGTGGGTCTCTTTGGTGTTCTTAAGGCATAATTCTTCCTTCCCCCCTCCATAAGCTCTGATGCTCAAGCGATGTCACATGGTGATTTATTTGATGACTGAGGCAATTGTTCATGGCTAGAAAGGGCATGCTGGGTGCTGAGGCTCTTCCTGTTTCCTCTCCTTTGCTTAGATGGACCTCTCCTTACACATAGTTCCTTTGTGCTTGGCTGTTTCAGTTATGGGTTTATTGACTTCTACCTTGGAACTTATTCTTAGGGAGAATAACTACTTGCATGCTTGAAATAGAAAACTTTGGCTAACATTACATTGCTTAGCTTGGCAATACTGAAAGATAGAGATGGATCCAGATTTTATGGCATCTGAAGCTAATGCAAGAAAGAGAATATAACATTACAAATAAAATATACTATGTACGTAGCCTTAAACAGGACCCATGAAAATGAGGGGTCCTGAAGCTTGAGCTCCATTAATTTCATGATAAATTGACCTGTTTAAAGTGGGATCCTCATTGCAAGACCCTGAAATATTTTCCTTCTCCTCAAGTACTGTCTTGCCACAGTCCATTAAGATGCCTCAATTACATACCTGCCATGCATCTACTTACACTTAAAGACAAGATAAATATGATTGCCTCTTGACTTTTGAGGCTATTTTTCAGGAGGCCCCATGTTGCTACCCAAGCCCTCCCACCACATTTGTTCCTGATTCATGATTTTGTTTACAGCCTCTGGCCCCTCAGGATTTGGCCTTACATTCTAACTGTCCTTGGGGCCTATCACTTCCACCTCTTTCCTCTCCAGACTGGCTTAACTTGTCCTATAAGCTCATACAGATTCAGGTAGCAATTCTCCATTGGACCCTCAGTCTCAAGGAACCCAATTCCACTCAATCTGCTAGTGTCTGTAGAGGTTGGACCTGCTTGTCTGGTTAGAAATGGAGGGAGAGATTTTAGATCGTTAAATAGCTTTATTTCCACTTATAATGAGTTCAGGCCAAGGCCTCAACTTGGCTCAATCAACCTCTTTAGTTACATATCTGTTCCTTCTAATAGAGAAAAACATCTTCTTTTTCAATTTACCAAATAATGCAATGTTACATCATGCAATGGTAAATCTTCTCTTCTTCTATTATTGCAAAATCAGAGGTATGCCCAGGGTGCTCTGAGAGCACAATGAAGGGAACTCAGTCTAACCTAAAGGTTCAGGAAGGTTTCCTAGAAGAGGAAAGACTGGGAATGCCAAGTCAATCAACTTGAACTTTATATTTAGGGAAATGAGATCTACTGAAGGATATTAAATAAGGTGGTGCCTTTAGCAGTTTCCTATCTGCTATCTCCTGCTAGCAGCACATGGAATATGATTGGGAGGAGGCCACCCTGGAGTCCAGAAAAATGGTTGGTCAGCCATTGCAATCCAAGTGAGACAGTAGGACAACAATGGTAGGGAGGGAGAGGAGGTAAAGGAGATAAAGAATAGGTGATGGGGTCAAAACATATTTAGGAAATAAAAGAAGTAACCCTGCTAAAAATGTGCATCAGAGGACATTAGAAAAAATGTGAAAACACAATCTAAGAATGGGGGCAAATATTTGCAAATTATATAGCTGATAAGAGTTTAACATCCAAATATAACTCAATAACAAAAAGACGAATAACCCAATTTTAAAAAATGGGCAAAAGACTTGAATAGACATTTCTTCAAAGAAGATATACAAATGGCCAACAAGCACATGAAAAGATATTGGTCATTAAGGAAATGCAAATAAAAACCACAATGAAATACCTTTTCACACCCACTAGGATGGCTTTAATAAAAAGTAAAGAACAAATGTTAGAAAGGATGTGAATATATAGCAACCCTTGTGCATTGATGGTGGAAATGTAAAGTGGTGCAGCCACTGTGGAAAACAGTTTGGTGGTTCTTTGAAAAGTTAAACATAGAATTACTGTATGACCCAGCAATTTCTCTCCTAGGTACATACCTAAGACAACTGAAAACATAAGTCCACACAAAAATTTGTATGTGAATGTTTATAGCAGCATAAGGTGGAAGCGACTGAAATGTACATTAACAGATGAATGCATAAACAAACTCTGATATATTCATACAATGGAATATTATTCAGCCATAAAAAGGAATGAAGCTCTGATACGTGCTACAACTTGGATGAACCTTGAAAACATTATGCTAAGTAAAAGAAGCCAGTCGTAAAAGATTATGTATTACATGGCTCCTTTCATATGATATACCCAGAATAGGCAAATCCATTGATACAGAAAGCAGATTAGAGGATACCAGGGGATGGGGGAGGACAGGGGAATTGGGGATTAATTACTTAATGGGTGCCGAATATTTTATGGGGTGATGGAAAAATTTTGAAACTAGAGAAAGCTGGGGTTGCATAATCTTTTAAACACATTAAATACCACCACTGAATTGTATATTTTAAAATAGTGCATTGCATGCTATGTGAATTTTACCTCAGTTAAAAATAATAAATAGGATTGAATAGTTCAGAGCTTGAGTTACTCAGTAGACTTGCTGACAGGATTATACAAGGACCGTGTCTTTCCTGCCCATCTCACTCCTTTTCTAGCTAGAATTGAAAGAAGGTGGAGGAAGGGATGGCATGTTTCATTTTTTGTAAGATGACCTGTGTTCACTTGGTAAGTTTTGTTACAAAGTGCAGACTGTGGCAAGTCAGAGGTGAGTGAAAGAATCTCCACTCAGAGGGACCCCAAATTCTTAAGCTACTGAAATCGGTTCACCTGCCATAGCCAGGGGTGCTCCTTGACTGTTCCTTGGCCAGTTAGTGGGGCTGGGTTTGCTTTCTCTCTTAGGCTGCTGATTTAAGAGGGTGGCCTTTCCTTTCCTTCGTATTTACGACTGGTAAGACGTGGACTCTTGGGGCCGTGGAGCACTGTAATTCACAGAGCTAACAGCTTCCATTGGATAAAGCCCAGATATATAAAGCCTGGCCTGGAAACCAAGGACTCCCAGATTCTAATCAGTCAGGCCTGATTCCCCTTTTTCCAGTGGCTTTTATGACCCATCCTTGCCTGAGATGACAAAGTTTCTCATTGTCCACCAACAGGTAAAAATCCGTAAGAGGCAATTCAATTTCACAGGTCGTAAAGTTATATGTCCACTTCTTGCACTTCTTCTTCTTGTTTATTGTGGTGGAAAACTTCTGAGTTCACCATCTATATTTTGTCAGTGGGTAGAAATTGTTTTATTTTACATGTTTCTCCTGTCTC
Organism: Cabassous unicinctus; assembly: GCA_029593785.1. Classification (NCBI taxonomy): domain Eukaryota; kingdom Metazoa; phylum Chordata; class Mammalia; order Cingulata; family Chlamyphoridae; genus Cabassous; species Cabassous unicinctus. The sequence goes on from JAQZBX010026117.1 coordinate 21,936, forward strand.
TTGCCACCCTCTTTCCTTACCCTGGCCTTGATTGTATCTCATTCTATTCCTTACCTAAGAGAGCCTTTAAATCAAGGCTCTCCACCTCCTGGCAGATGAAAGCAATCTGCTTGTAGCTGAGACTGGGGATGCATTCCCTCTGGGTAAAGGGATTTGTGGTGGAGAGAAGAGAGAGAAGAGAATAAGAGGAAAGCAAAAGGAGGGGCTGAAACTCCTTTTTCTCAGCCACACTTAGAGTCATAATGTAATTTTTCTTTTCTTCTTGACCCCCAAAGTTTTACATAGGCAGATAGATACAATGTTTGCATCCTGAGTATGGTCAAAATCTAGTTTTGCATGCTCAGTGTTCCTTTTTTTCTATCAAACCTGGTATGGAGACATGTTTCATGATGTCAGCCTTGCACATAAGCCCTTGTGGAAGCAGCATTCAATATCATGTGACTTCTTGTCCCCATGGCCGTGGCTGATTGAAGCAGGAATAAAGTCCTGACCAAAACATAGACAGCCAACTTGTTACCAGACCTAGGACAGAGATAAAGAGGGCCAATCAGATTCTATCTTTTGAGAATTTGCTTTTTCCCATCATTAATATGAAAATTTTCAAACATTCAAAAAAATTGAAGGAATTAAACGTTAACATAAACTCACCACTAGATTCTATAATTAACACTTCACTATATTAATTTGATTGCATATTTATCCATTCATCCTTCCTTGTAGCAATCCAACAATGCATTTTATTTTTATGCATTTCAGAGTAAGGTGCAGGCATCAGTACACTAAGAGATATGAGGCAGATGAAGAGTGTTGGAACTAGGCCATGTAGACTTGGGGATGGTTGTGGCTAGGTCTCAGTCATGGACAACTGACCTGTGTTGGATCCAATCTGCAGAAAGAAGAAAATGGAACAGATGGGTAGAGAAAAGCAGAGGTCTGTGACTGCTGTGGTAAACAGATAAAGAGAGAAACTTCTTCAATATGGATGCTTGATTGGGCATCTACTCTCTGGGAGTGGCTTTCTAGTCCACTGTTATCCATAGCTCTTGGATTTGCAATCTGGGAGGTCCTTCTTTATCCATCAGTCTCTGGGTTCACTTCTGAGGAGGGCATGGGGAAACAAACTTTTCTTGGAAGTTGATTAGCTACCTTAGCCTGCTTCCTGCCTGTAGAAATTTGGAGTGTCCTGAGATCTTTTTATACCTCTTACTGCATTAGTCTCTTTTAGCCCACTTTTGCAGCACTTTTGCCCATAGAACTTTCTCAAAAACTTCATGAACTTTTGATGTATTCGATTTTAGTCAACTCTATGTGCCAAAGACACAACCACAAATCTTTTTGAGACATGCCTCTTTCCCTCCTCCCTCTCTCAACTTAATTATTGGTAATTTTGCACATCAGACTCCTATAGAATGCATCCTTATGCTTTCTAGGAGGGCTTTTATCTAGATAAAAAAGACTTAAAGGGGAAAACCTTCCCCTTTTCAGAGGTCTTAACAAAGATTATTATAGCCTTAGCCTCACACTGAGCTGAGGCTGTCTTACTGACAGTACCTGGATTGAGTCTTCCTGAAATTATGTTATGTGGTCACACTTTGCTTTGATGATAAAAAGTTTTATTTTCCAAACCTGAACGTTCTGGAATTTCTTGGCTTTCTATATTTCTTCTTAATTGTATTTACAACCAAGCCAATTGTTTTCTGAGCTCTTCTCTCTCTTGTGGTATCTTAATAAATATTGTTAGCAGAATCCAGCTCATATTCCCACATTTTGCCTCAAAATTCCTCACTGGAATTTTGAGACTGGTTTATCAGATTCAGCTCACTGGAATTTTGAGACTGGTTTATCAGATTCAGTTTCTGTCTCCCAGATTATCACAGGTGACAGTTTTACCAAATACTTTACTATCACATAACACAAATCACCATTTTTAAACCTTATTTAATAGTTTCTTTGAATCAGTGCCACATGTTTTGGGGTCTTATATCTATTCTAAGTACAAACTTTTGTATCAGTCAGCTATTGTTATATAATAAACCACACCCAAATTAAGTGACATATAATAATGAACAATCATTTCTTTGCTCACAAATCTGCAGGCCAGCCTGGCTGCTTTGTTTCAGTCCATAAACCTGCAGATTGGCTGTGATGGCCCTGCTTCAAGCTTCAGGTCTGTGGTTAGCCAGGGTGCCTCTGCTTCCATGACACTATTATTTTAGGATCAGTGGAATACCCAAGGCATGTTTTCCAGTGGCAGTAATAAACATTTGATACATTTTAAGCCTTTGCTCATGTCATATTTGCTAGCATTCTGTTAGACAACTAAGTCACATGGCTAAGCTCAACCAACAAAAATGTAGTGGGAAAGTATATCCTCCCACAATGGAAGAGAGTAGTGTGAATATTTTCTAGACAATAATATAAATGATCATCGATATGCTAATTTCGGAAAATTTTATTAGACATCTAAGTAGAGTACTTGGATGTATATATGTGTTTAGATTTCAAGATAGAGGTTTAGGGTGGAGACACAAACATTGGAATATTCAGTATACACACACATGCACACACACACATTATATATATATATAATATATAAAGCCATGACATTGGATTAGATCGCCAAGGCAGGGTGTGTAGATAAAGAACAGAAGACATCTGAGTACTGAGCTTTTAGGTTTTAAAAGGTTGACAAGAATAGGAACCAACAAAGGAGAAGAGGGAGTGATCATCAATGTAAGGGGAACACCAGGAGAGTATGAGTTCTGAGAATATAGAATGCATCTTTAAACAGTACTTACAGGAAAATTTACAACCTTGAATGCTTGCATATAAAAGAAAAATGGCTGGAACTAAATAAGATGAACATCTAAGAAGTTAGAAAAAAAGGCAACAAAATAAACCCAAAGAAAAGAGAATGAAAGACTTCTGGGAAGATGGAAGATTAGAGAGACACAGGACTCACTTCTCTCCCAGAAAAATAGCTAAAGAATAGGCAGAAACAGCCTGAAAAAATGTTTTAGGGTTTAGGGCACCACCTAGAAGAGAAAGGGGCAAAGGAAAAGAATCGTGATGGGAAAACTCTGAGAGTAAAAGCTGCAGTTGCAGCTGCAGCTGCCGGCATCCTTCCCCCCACACTTGGAGCAGACAGTTTTGAATTCTTCAGCCTCTGACTGGTGCTATGGACAGAGCAGGCCACAGGAGTCCACCTCCCCAGGAAAGGGGAGAGTGAGGCATGAGGCCTAAGGCTGATTCAGCCTTTGGCCAGCAAATTTGGTCTCCTGTGTCCCATAAGCCCTTCCAGGTCAGGTGGGGCCATGCCATTGTTTGCCCTGGGAGCTGACAGGGGACAAAAGAGATCCAACTCTCACAAACACCCTCCCAACTGACTGGGACTGGTTGTTGAAGGTGCAGAGGGGAGTGGAAATATTTCCTACCCAGGAAAAAGGAGAGGGCTGGTGGCAAAGGTTGGAGAACAGTCTTTGACAAAGTTTGATTTGGGAAGATAGCCTTGAGACAGGATTCTCTGTCACACTGTTGTAGTCGGTATTGCAGGGAACACATTCTGACCAGGTTTGAAATGAGAGGGCTGCAGGAGAGCACCACCTTCTGCTGGACTAAGGAAGTACATGTGAAGAAATTAAAAGTAAATAAATGGAAGACTTTTGCAGGCCTTTACAGTCTCCTTCCCCAAGACCCTTGGAAGTGGGTCTGCAATCCATTACTGGGTCCATGGCTAGGATATGAGCAAAGAGCAGGGATAATCCTTAAGCGCTAGAACAGGTTGAACCAAGAATCAAAGAATGGTAGTAACACACACCCTCCCCCCACTATATCCCTACACAAGAGGTAGAAATTGAGCATCAGAGTAAAACTCATCATCATAATTAGGTGCCTAGACATCAACAACATATTAAAAACCATACTAAGAAAATGGAAGATATTGGCCAAGCATATACCTACAGATGAGGCATAAGATTTGAGACAACTAATCAACAAGGCCCATACAAATCTCCTAAATCAAATTAATAGGTTGAAAGACAATGTGGCTAAGGAAATAAAGGACATGAAGAGGACACTGGGTGAGTATGAAGAAGAATTTGAAAACCTGAATAGAAAAATAACAGAGCTTATGGAAATGAAAGACACATTAGGTCATATAAAAAACAAATTAGAGGCATACAACAGCAGATTCAAATAGAAGAAAGACTAAGTAATGCAGAAGACAGAATAGCTGAAATTGAAGACAGAGAAGAACAGAGACAGAAAAGAATGGAAAAACTTGAGCAGGGGCTCAGGGACTTGGAAGCACACAAGAAGCACAACAACATAAGTGTCACGGTTGTTCCAGAAGGGGAAGAGATGGGAAAAGGGTCAGAAAGAGTATTTATGGGAAAAATGCTGAAAATTTCCCAATTCTCATGAAAATTGTATTTACATGTCCAAGAACCACAGCATACTCCAATCAGAATAAATCCAAATAGACCTACTCAAGACACATACTACTCAGAATGTCAAATGCCAAAGATAAAGAGAAAATTCTGAGAGCAGCAAGGGCAAAGCAAACCATCACGTAAAAGGGATGCCCAGTAAGACTTTCTATAGATTTTTCATCAGAAGCCATGAAGGGGAGAAGACAGTGGTATGATACAATTAGGATACTGAAAGAGAAAAATTGCCAGCCAAGACTTCTTAATCCAGCGAAATTGTCCTTCAAATATGAAGGGGAGTTAAAATAGTCACAAATAAACAGAACATAAGAGAATTTGTGAAAAAGAATCTAGCTTTACAAGAAGCATTAAAGAGAGCCTTACAGCCCAAAAGGAAAATACAGGGGTGAGAGGCTTGAAAGAGAATGTAGAATGGACGATTATCAGAAAGGATAACCTAAAGAGTAAAAAGACAGATGAAAATAAGATATGACATATGAAAGCCAAAGAATAAAATGGTGGAAGTAGATAATGCATTTACAGTAATATCACTGAATGTGAATGGATTAAATTCCCCAGTTAAAAGATATGGGCTGAATGTGAATATTCTCACTGTCCTGATTTTGTAATAATCAGGGTAGGTTAACCATTCACTATATTAGAAACCATGCATGTGTCCACAGATGTAGTTTTCTCCCTAGGTCTGGTTTTTGGAATGCTGGTGATAAACTAAGCCTGATTTATTATATGGCCATCCTGTATGGGAAAAGACTGTAACTTTGGGTATCTTTGGTCAAGCTTAAGAGATATAGCAGGGGGATGGATGTAGCTCAGGTGGTTGGGTGTCCGTCTCCCATATGGAGGGACCTGGGTTTGATCCCCAGGACCTCCCAGTAAAAATTTAAAAAAAGAAAAATATAGAAGGCACGTGGGCCACCAGGTCCCACGAGCAGGTGAGCCACTAGGCCCCGCGAGCCACACAGCAAGATGATGACGTAACAGGAGAGTGACACAAGGGAGAGCCAAGACGAGACGCACCGAGAAACCAGGAACTAAGGTGGCACAGGTGGTAGGACACCTTTCTCCCACATCAGAGTTTCCAAGATTCAAATTCCAGTGAAGACAGGAGGAGAAAGATGAGAAGAAAGGGCAGGAAAAGGACACAGAGTGACCCAGCGAATAGACACAGAAACAGCAAAAATGGGGGAGGCGGATAAAAATGGATAAAAGTAAGTAAATAAATAAATAAATAAATAAATCCTTAAAAATTGTATAGGGGAGGACGGTATGGACTATAGTTGGTAGTAATACTTTGACGATGTTCTTTCATGATTTGTTAACAAATGTTTCACAAAAATGCAGGGTGTTTTTGTGTGTGGGGGGTTGATGTGTGGGAGCCCTGTATGATGTTATGCATGTTTGTTTTGTAAATTCACGATGTTTACTGAACACTTATAGTTTATGTATATTGATGTATAAATGATATACTTCAATAAATTGTTTTTTTTTAAAAAAAAGATATAGGCTGACAGAATGGATAAAAATAATGAGTCATCCATATGCTGCTTACAAGAGACTCACTTTAGATCCAGGGATACAAATCAGCTGAAAGTAAAAGGTTGGAAAAAATATATCCATGCAAACAGGAACCAAAAGAGGGCAGAGATAGGTATATTAATGTCAGACAAAACAGACTTTAAATGAAAAACAGTTATAAGAGAGGCAGAAGGTCATTATATATTAATAAAAGGGACACTCCACCAGGAAAAAGTAACAATCATAAATATCTATGCAGCTAATGAAGGTGCCCCAAAATACATGAGACAAACTCTGGCAAAACTGAAGGAAGAAATAGACATCTCTACAATAATAGTTAGAGACTTCAACACACCATACACATTCTTAGATAGAACAACAAGACAGAAGAGCACCAAGGAAACAGAGAACCTGAACAATATGATAAACAAGCTAGACCTAACAGACATATACAGAATATTGCATCTCAAATCAGTGGGTTATATATTCCTCTCAAGTGCTCAGAGATCTTTCTCGAGGATAGACTGCATGTTGGGTCACAAAGCAGGTCTCAATAAATATAAAAAGATTGAAATTATACCAAGCACCTTCTCATATCATAATGGAATGAAGCTGGAAATCAATAATAGACAGGAAAGGGGAAAATTCACAAAATCTGTGGAGGCTAAACAACATACTCCTAAACAATCAGTGTGCCAAGGAAGAAATTGTAAGAGAAATTAGTAAATATCTTGAGATGAATGAAAATGAGGACACAACTAATCAAAACTCATAGGATGCAGCAAAGGCAGTGCTGAGAGGGAAATTTAAAGCCCTAAATGCCTATGTTTAAAAAGAAGAAAGTGGTAAAATCAAAGACCTAAGTGAACATCCGGAGGAACTAGGAAAAGTACAGCAAACCAATGCCAAAGCAAGCAGAAGGAAAGAAATAATAAAGACTAGAGCAGAAATAAGTGAAATTGAGAACAAACAAACAAAAACAACCCAATAAAGATAGAGAAAATTAACAAAACCTAAAGCTACTTCATTTAGAGGATCAATAAAATTGACAATCCCTTAGCTAGACTAATAAAGAAAAAAAGAGAAGATGGAAATAAGTAAAATCAGAAATGAAAGGGGAGATTTCTGTACTGACTGTACAGAAATAAAAAGGATCATAAGATGATATTATCAGAAACTGTATGCCAACAAATTAGACAACCTAGATGAAATGCACAAATTCCTAGAA
>JAQZBX010026118.1:0-29117 GCA_029593785.1 Cabassous unicinctus
GCATTGATGTACATCATTGTCATATCACTAGCTGGGAAGAACATAAAGAATAGACAGTAAAATACTAAATTCCAGAATAAATATATTAAATACTAAAATATACTATGTACAACAAAATATTACAAGTAAATTTAAGGAGCAGGAATGATGGCCATACAAAGGAACAAGATGAAACATCAGAAACTCTCAAAAAGGTGACAAGACTTTAGACATGCCATACAAAAACATGAAAAAATAATCTTCAATATGTTCAAAGAACTAAATTAAACACAGAGAAAGAATTAAAGAATATCAAGAAAATGAAAAATGAAAAAATTAAGAATTGAAATAAAGAGAAATTATAAGAAAGAACAAAATGGATAGTCTTGTTAAAGCCCAAAATAACGGAAATTAAAAATTTCATACAGAGTTTCAACAGCCAATTGACTTTAGAAGAAGAAAGAATCAGTGAACTTGAAGATGAGACATGAAAGTAATCAGGATGAATAATAGAAAGAAAAAGAATTTCAAAAAGTTAAAAACCTAGACCAGTTGGACATTATCAAGCTTAACAATATGCACATTATATGAGTCCAGGAAGGAAAAGAAATAGAGAAAGGAACAGAAGGATTGTTCAAAGAAATAATGTCAAAAATTCCCAAATTTACCAAAAGACATGAACATACACATTCAAGAATCAAAATGAACACCAAATTAAACAAGCTTGGAGAGAACTAGGCCCAGACACATAATAACCAAACTTTTAGATGCTAAAGAAAAAGAGAGAGTTCTGAAAAATGAATGAGAAAAGCCACATGTCATATACAAGGGCCCCTCTAAGATTAATATCTGATTTCTCATCAGAAAACATGGTGCCAAATAGACAACGGAATGAAATATTTAAAGTGCTAAAAGAAAATAATTTCTAGTCAAGACTTTTATATCCAGTGAGACTGTCTTTAAAAAATACGGAAAACATTTATCCAACATTCCTAGATAAAGAAAAGCTGAGGGAATTCCTTGCCACAGGCCTATTTTACAAGAGGAATCATAATTTGATTCCTCACTGACCATTTTTCTTTTCAAGAAAAATGAACAACCAGGTTAAATATTCAAAATTCTACACAGTGGGAAGAATTCACTTCACCACTGTCCTTCAGGAATATCCCAGAATGGGCTGTTCCCTTTCGGGTGGAATCTATATATAGTGCAGAACTGTGTGTAAGCCAGGCCAAGTTTTCTCTTCCTCATTCAACTGAACATAGAGAATTCCCCTAGGGGCCATTGCTCTGGATTTGGAAAGAGAAGGAAATGTGTCAGGAGTGGGGCCATGGGCCATGAAAAACAAACCACAGATTGGGAGAAAATATTTGCAAAATACATATCTAGCAAAGGACTTGTATACAAAATATAGGAAGAATGGTTAAAACAGTTATTTAACTGTTTTTAGCTGTTTAAAAACTGTTAAAAATCAATACTAAGAAACTAAACAGAGACTTCTCCAAAGAAACTATACTACTGGCAAGGAAGTGGAGTATAGGAACTCTCAGTCATTACTGTTGGGAATGCAAAATCATACAGCCACTTTGAAAGACACTTCAGCAGTTTCTTACAAAGCTATCAATAGACTTACCATATTATCTAGCAATGACATTCCTATGCATTTATTTACTCGGAGTTGAAAATGTATGCACACACAAAAACCTCAATGTGAATGTTTATAGCATCTTCATTCATAATGCCTGAAATTGGAACCAGCTAAAACACCTTTCTATAGGTGAATGGATAGACTGTAGTATATTCACACTATGCATTACTATTCAGCAATAAAAAGAAATGAGCTATTAAACGTAGACTAGAGATGGAGGAGGCTTAATGTACAATGCTAATTGAAATCAACTGGTTTGAAAAGGCTATATATTGCCTGAATCCAACCAAATGACATTCTGGTAAAGGCAAAACAATAGATATAGTAAAAAGATTTGTGGATGCCACAGGTTCATGACAACAGAAGGAGGGATTAAGGTCAACCACAGGATATTTTTAAGGTGATGAAAATATTCTGTTTGATACCATAATGGTGCATTCAAGATATTGCATATTTGTTAAAACCAATAGAACTCTACAGCACAAGAAGTGAATCCTAATGTAAACTATAGAATTTAATTATAAGTAAAGTATCAATAATATTGGTTCATCAATCGTTACAAATTACCACAATGATAAAAGATGTTAATAATAGGGGAAATGAAGTGTGTGTGTGTGTGTGTATGTGTGTTTGAGTGCTCTAGGGGAGGTGATATATGGGAATTAGTTTTACTTTCTGTGCAATTTTTCTGAACTCTATGTTCTAAAAATGAAATTTATTTTTAAAAAAGAAAATGGAAACTGTAGGTTATTATCAGCAACTAAATACCAAGTTTTCAAACTGCAGACAAAAATAAGTTTCTATTAAAATACTATTACCACAAGTGACTTGAAAAGAATGATAAAAGTTTGATACTCTATAACTAATAAGAAACTGTACTGATTAAAATAATCCCGTATAGGAAATATCAACCACAAATGGGTTTATAAAAATTTAACATATTTTCAAAAATAGATTATTCCACTCTAAGCCAAAGTTTTCCTTAGGAAGATAAAAAGCAAAATATTTTTATTCTTTTTGCCACATTATAGTTACAAGGAAGGAAATTTAATTATTGGTGCATTTCCTTCCAAATTTGAGACTCTAAAAATTAACAAAATACTGACAAAACTATTCTGATTTGGCAGATAAAAAAATAATTGATGCTCCAGTATCAAGTTAATTTTATTCCAGGTGTTCTAGTTTATTACTAGAAAACTGATCAATCTTATCTGTAAAATTAGAAATTTAAAGTGAAAAATCAATTATTTAAATAATACATAAAATCATGTAATGTACTTACATAATTTCACAGCAAAATTCTTCATACTAAGAAAATAGAGAATCCTGCTTATCACTAAAAATAGTGTTTATTTAAAGCCTTACATAAAACATTATCTGAAGGAAATAAGTTAGAAGATTCTCTTTAAAATAAAAAAGAAAATTGAGACAAAATGTGGTCTTCATATTGTATGCAGGCCCTAACCAGCACAACGAGACACTACAAATTTGATACAAAGAAATGGATAAGCAGTAATACTACTCATCTTATTTGCAGATGGTTTGATCATTCACACAGAAAACACAAAGGATCAATAGATATTAATAGAAATAATAGTAGGTATAGAGCAGCATAGTGACTGACAACATGATTAAGATACAAAAATCAATTACATGCCTATGTAGCAGCAACAAAAAAAATAAAAAACGTATTATGAGAAAGACAATTTAAAATCGGATTAGAGAATATTGAGTACCTAGGACCTTTCTAGAATCATCTGTGTAGTATTCTATTACTAAATTTTTTCTCAATGTGGTTGTGTAATGTTACATTCTCATCAGCCGTGTATGAGAATTTCAGTGTTTCTACATTCTCACTAACACTAGGAATATTAGGCTTCTTAAATTTAGATATTCTATTATGTGTGTAGTGACATCACATTGAGGTTTTAATTTATATTTCCTTAATGACTCATGATTCTGAACATCTTTTCATGTTCTTATATTCCATCCGTATATCTTTGGTGAGGTGTCTGTTCTGTTTTTGTCTTTTTTTAATTACCTTAGTTTCTTTAAAAATTTCTTAATTTTCATATCATTCAATTTATTTCACTTATAGATTTGATTTTGCAAACATACCTAATCCAAGATCAGAATGCTATTTCCCTATACATTCTTATAGAAGTTTTATATTTTAATGAGTTTTACTTTTAGATCTATAATTCATTTTGACTTAATTTTTGTATGTAGGGTAAAGTGCTTCATTACTTTGCTTTTGTCTTTCATCATTAATCTTTCCTTTATAAAAGGAATATACGATCATTTTTGACACATGCATGTTTAATTGCTGCAGCAGATTTCGAGGCATAACTTTCTCTACTGAATTGTCTTTGCAACTTTATTAAAAAGAAATAGACTATAGATATGTATCAAAAGCAATACATTTCTGAGTTTTCCCTTATGTTTTAGTCTGTTTTGGATTTTTCTACTTGACTCATATCCAGGATCTTCAAAACGAATACGTACAATTGTATATAAAATACCACTAAAAAGAAACTTAGAGGACGTTTTGTAATAAAACACTTTTATTTATTTATTTTTTACATATAACTCATTACCTCCATATCCAGAGGACTTTTACTTCCTAAATAACCTTAGAAAGGATTTTTTTTTTTTTTTGGTTCCTTTTTTTCTCTATTTTCAAATGCCTCAGTTCAGATTTATTTTCACTTCCTAGGAGTTTAAAAAAAGTGCTAATTATTCTTCCTGTTCTACATTTCACCACTTTAAATCTAGTCTCTATATTACATCTCATTTACAAGCCTTTGGTAATATTCTATGGTTTACATAATGAGATTGAAATTCCTTGGCATGACACACGCCACTTTTTAAAATCAGATTTCCAAACTCCTCTTTAGGTACATGTCCAATCAGGCTCAGTTTAGAACTTTATCTCTGGTAGTTAATGTTGAAATTACTGCCGTTCCTCAAACAAATGGTCCTGTCAGATTCTTTGGTACTTTGCTGTAGTCATTCATTTCCAGAATGAGTGGGAGAATCAGTAAATTTTGGTTGGTTCTAGCTTCAAAACTAGTACTGAGAATGAAAGTGGGCAGGACTAACATCTGTAAGGAAAAGAGGAAGAGAAACTAAAGCCCTGTGCTGTGGATAAGGTTGAGTTCGGTACTGAACTATAGAATCCATGGAAAATCAGTATTCTATTTCTGGTGAAAAGAAAAACAAAAGATATGCATGATGTTAATTATGGTATTAGGTTTGTTGGAGTGGACCCTCCCCTTCCCATTAAGTCAAGGATATTTATCAGCAGCAGAGATTCTCTGGATGTTCACTTTATGAATCAGAATTGATTCTGATAACTGGGTGTCAGGGTTTGATATCGGAGAATATAGAATTAGCTTCTACAGATATTGAATAAATGGAAAATGAAGTGCATGTATTGTATAAGGACAGAGCTGGCTCCTGACAATAGGCCAAGAGGAATTGTGCCTATTTCTACGCAGGAATATCTGGGAACAAGGAGAAAAATTAAATCAAAACCAAGTAGAAAGAAAAAAAAGGGGATCCCAAAACAAACGTCTACTAGAATATAAAGGGCAGAGACTATATGTTTAAGTTGCAGAGAGCTATTATGTTATGAGATGTCTTTGAATGCATGGGCTAGGATAGCATTGATAAGGAAGTGAGATGGTAGATATTCTTTCTGCTCCTTCTCTGTGGAATGCCTTTTCCTCTTTATTCATCTTGTTGAATTTAACTAATCCTTCAAGACAACTCAAATAACATTTCCTCTAGGTCTTAACTATGGCCTAATTCACTGGAAGGCACAGATTACTTTTATGGTATTGAACTTAACATTATCTACCAGTACTTATTAAAATTTTTTTAAAAAGTTAATAATCCAATACCCTATACATAAGGATAATGCATATAATACTTACAAATTACATTATTTAAAATAATTAAATAATTATGATTAAAAGAATTGTGGAACAGATTTAAATGTTAGCATGTGAATTTTTAGTTATAGAGACTTTCACAAATTATGTATACCAAAAATACGAGGTACCTTTTTCCTCTTCTTTGCTTAGTTTATGTTACTAAAATTATAGATGAAAATTAGAGGGAATATTTTCTTCTTCACAAACTAATATCTCAGGGAATATATTTACCCTGACATTTAGACCACAATTTTATATGTAATTGGTATTCATTGTGTATCTGATAAATTGATTGAATTATACCTATGTTACCATGTGTTCACCATTTTAAAAGAAATATTTTATTTTAGAATAATTTTAGATATACGAAAGTGTTGCAAACATATTGCAGTGTGTTCTCATATTTTCCACTCTCAGTTTTCCTTATTATTTCCTATCATTTTACATCAATGTGGTTCATTTGTCACAACTAATTAACAAATGTTGATACATTATTATCAACTAAAATCCACAATTTATTCAGATTTCCTTTGTTTTAACCTGACATCCATTTTCTATACCAGAATCCCATCCAAGATATAATATTACATTTAGCAATTGTGTTTCTTTAGGCACTTCTAGATAGTGATAATCTCTCAGACTTGCTTGTTTTTTATGATTTTGACATAAAGAGGAATGGACAAATATTTTGGATATTATCAATCAACTGTGGTTGTCTTTTCATGATTAGATTGGTATTATGGATATTTTGGTGTAAGACATCAAAGGTAATGTTCCATTTCATCACATCATATCAAAGGTGCATACTGTTGACCTTACTATTTATTTTTATTTTTTAAAATTCTCATCTCCACCCTCAGTCACTGCTCTTATTATTTTTTAGGAGGTACTGGAGATTGAACCTATGATCTGGTACATGGGAAAAAGGCAATCAACCGCTGAGCTACATCTGCTCCCCACAATTTACTTCCTTTTTTTAAATAGGGAAATGTTTCCATTTTCAGATTTTCTTTTAAGTTTTATTTTATTTATTTTTTCCCACCCACTCATTGTTTGCACTTGCTGTGTCTGTTCATCTTCGTTTCTATAGGAGGCACCAGGAACTGACCCTGGGACCTCAGATGTGGGAGGGAGGCGCCTAATCACTTAAGCCATTTCCGTTTCCTGCTTTGTTGTGTCTCTCCTTATGTTTTACCTCCTGTATCTCTTGTTGTGTCTTCTTGTTGTGTCAGCTTGCCGCACCTGCCCATTGCATCAGCTCACTGTCTTGCCCGTCTTCTCTAGGAGACACTGGGAACATCTGCTCCCTGCTTTATTGTGTCTCTTATCAGGTTTTTCTTCTTGTGTCTCTTGATGGGTCATCTTGTTGTGTCAGCTTGCCATGCCTACCCATCGTGCCAGCTCACTTTCTTCTTTAGGAGGCCCTGGGAACCGAACCACAGACCTCCCATGTGGTAGACAGGAGCTCAATTTGCTTGAGCCACATCCACTTCCTGCCAGTATTTACTTTTGATGTTAATTTTCATTGACTTGGATGAGGTAGTGTTTTCCAGGTTTTTCCACTATAAACTTACTCCTTCACACCCCCATTTTTCAAACTGTATTCTTTGGAAGGAAGTCCCTATGTGTGTACCATAATAAAAAGTGGAATTATTTTTTCCCTCGTTGAGAGTGTAATATCTACATAAATCATTTGGAATTGTTCTAAGGGGAGATTTGTCTATTCTTATTTATTTTTTTAATGAATCATAGATTTATTTCAGTTTGGACTCATTGATATTAATTTAATAGTCTGGTTTAAAGTCCAATAGAGTGCTATTTATTTCATTGAACATTTTTTTCCAGCTTTGGTCACTGAGAGCTCTGCCGAAAAGGTCCCATGTCCATCGAATATATCCTTATCATTGTCTGTGGGTGTGGGTGTATGCTGTGTTTGCTGTTTTATGGCTTTTTAAAAATTCTTCTTTACTTTATGACATAAAAATATGCTCCAGTTCATCTTTTATATTCCTTGATACAGCCCTAAAATCAAGCAAACCTCCCAGGAGTCCTGTTTCCTTTTATTTTATAATGGTACTGGAAACCAAGATTTGTGCACTGGGTGACCACACATTTTGTATTCTTGTCAAGAATTGTCATGTAGGGCCCAATTGTTAATAACAATTTCAATTGCAAAAATAGGCCACTTATTTTTCCATAATCTAAGAAGACAAATTGAAGATTAAGCTCTTTATCACATCTGGCTTTTGATTCTTAATTGAGAGGGAAGGGACACTTTAGGGAATGATATTCCCCAGTTCCAGATATTTTGCATCATTCATGTTAAATACTCTCTCAGGGAAGGCAAAAACAAGCATTTCCCAGATAAAATCTTGGATGATAGTGGATTTCAGAAAGTGTGAGATGAAAATTGGGAACCATTTAGCTAACAGGTCAGAACCTATGCCTCTTTGTGAGTCAAACAGAAACTGTTTCCAGAATAATCAGCATTTTAGGAGCATTTTTTTTCTTGTTTGAGTTAAGTGGCTTCCAAATTACCTTGGGAATAAAAGAGGACAGCTGAACATTATAACATCTGCAAAAAAGCTGGTATGATTTTTATTGGGGAATTATTTACTTGAATTTATTAATACTTGGAGAAAGTCAATCTGTTCAATTCCGTGGTAAGTTTCGTAGCTATACAAGGCATTGTGGAAGGATATAAAATATATAGACTTTCTAGGTTTGATTTATAATCTAAAATGAGAAACTGGAAATAAAAGATGTGCAAGTCAGTTCTTGTTGGAAATGAGCACTACAAGGTAAGGGCTATTTCTAGTTAGTATTGAGAGGGACAAGCAATAGAAACCATATTTCTCTGAGTGTTCCTGGAAATATTTCTAGGGGGTGACGACTATGTTGGATATAGTTGGTTTCAGGCTTTCCATCTCCTCAATAGATAGTGAATAAAAAATAGCATGGGACATCATAGAATTTTACCTATGAGAAATCCTCTTTAATTCTTTCATTCATTCAACAAATATTACTTACTTACTTTTATTCTAGATGCATAGATTCAGCAGTGAACAAATAGACAGGAATTCATGTCCTTGTATTTCTTCATTCTAATGTACGTGATTTTTATGGCATGTAATTTTACTATATATCAATTACATGAATTAAACATCTGTGTGCATGTCTGTGTTTATCTATCATTCTATCTATCTATCTATCTATCTATCCTTCTATCTATCTATCTATCCTTCTATCTCTACCTAAATAATTAGTTGATAGGAACTTCAAACAATTTTTCATCACTTTTTGCTAAAAGAATTTTTAAATACTTTTGGATAACTTTCAAGAATACCAGTGAACCTATAGTTAATGAAAAAAAAAGAAGCAGTATGAGGTTAAGAGTACTGAGATCCAGAACTAACTGTATATCTGTTTCACCAGCTTCCCCAAGCTCCTGGATATTAATATTTTGCCACATATATTGCTATTCCTACCACCTATATAAGAAGACAGCATTGAGGTCTCAGTGATATGCCACAGAAATTTGTAATCACATCATTAACTAAGAGAAGATTTTAAAAATCTTTATTTTTAATGCAGTGCATGATTATGACATAATTTCAAATATTAATGAACGGCACATCTTAAAGAGTAGGTCTTCTTCTATTTTCTGATGCCTTTTAGACAGTAGTTTTCCTTCTCAACTATTAGAGCTATTTTGCCTTTCTTTGGTACTCTTCCAAATACAACTCATTTATATAAAAAAGCAGGTGCAATATATAATATCCTGCTTCTAAGGAAAGTTTTATCATTCTAAGCATACAGATCTGTCCTCAGATTTTTCACTTTACAATATATTTTAGAGACCATTGTCTATGTATATGCTTCATTTTTATCAATGGTTACTTAAAATTATCATCTATGACCTATTGAATCCCCTTCTGATGCACATTTAAGTTGTTCCCCTTCTTTTGGTACCATGGAAAGTGCTGTGTTTTCATTTCTTAGGCTGCTCGAGCTGATACCATGAAATGGGTTGGCTTCAAACAATGGGAATTTAGTAACTTACAGTTTGAGGCCAAGAGAATGTCCAAATCAAGGCATTGTCAATGCATGCATTCTTCCCAAAGACTAGTTGTCTATGATCCTTCATTCCTCTACCACGTGGCAAGGTCATGGCAGCATCTGCTGGGCTTACTCTTCTCTAGTGGGTTTTGTTGACTTTAGCTTCTTCTTTTTATGGCTTTCTCTCCCTCCTTATATATATATATAGAGAGAGAGAGATTCCTTTTATAAAGGACTCCAGTAAGAGGATTAAAACCCATCTTGAATGAGGTGGGTCACAACTTAAATGAAATATCCTCAACAAAAGGCCTTACAATGGGTTTACACCCACTGGAATGGATTTTTTTCTCAGGTACCTACAACTTCAAACCACCACCAAGCTTTCTTTTCCACACTGGCTCAGGTTCAGGTGCAGAAAGCCTTTCAAATGGAGAGTCTGGGAACCAAATTAGCATTGGCAATGAAGGGCTGTGCTGCCAGCCCAGGGAAAATGCCTGACCACTGATGCCCCGAGTTGAGGGCAGGGCTGAGTGACCCAGGGACCCCACCCTCCCTGAGGAGGACAATGCTGAAAAGGCAGTGACCCCCTCTGGGCCTCTGCATGGAGGCACCCTGGAAGCTTGGAGGGGAGTTTCCTGCTGAACTGAGAACAGGTGCTCAGGATGGGAAAGAGGGGAGGGTGGGAGCTTAAAAACAGAGGGAAGTGACAATGGCCACCTTAGCACTGCAGTGAACAAGGAGCTGAGGCCAAGGGAGGTGGTGGTCACATATCTGAGCTCTGCAAGACCTCAAGGATGGCATGGAGAATGGTGGTGACTGCCACTGCCCTGGGGTCTGGCTGATCCAGGCGTGCAGAACTGATATAACTGGCTCTTCTGGCTCCACAGTTAGTAAATGTAAGTGCATCTGTAGGAAATTGAATCATTGGCCTGATTTCTGTGTGTAGTTATAATGTTATAGATGTTGGAAATCACTCCCTAAGAGACTGTATATAAACTTGTACCAAAAATATATAAGCTTGACTGTTTTCCACTCCTTTGCCAGCACTACATATTAACACACATTCATCAAAAGATGATTTTACTTACATAATAGATGAAAAGTGTATCTAATTGAAATTTTTATTTCCATGTACTTATCTATGAATGAAATTAAGTATCTTTTCATACATTTAATTATTTTGATAAAGAGAATTGACTCTTGTAAAAATGGTCCTTTGGCCCATTATTTATTTGTGTTGTCCGTTTTAAATACTGATTTGTGGAATCTATTTATAATTAGAGAAATTATTCTTTTGCAGATATGCTATTACCTATTTGGCACTCTTTTTGCTTTTGACCATGCTATTATTCGGGAGGAATAAATGTGGCTATGTACATAAAACAATTTGACCACAGTCTGATATATAGATAGTTATAAATAAATGTCCACTTTCTGTTTCTGTCTTCTCTTCCTTGAAGTAAGAATACGGGACACCAAGAATATAGATAGCAAAAGTCCTATTGAAATGCTTCAGCAATTACTTAGAGCATCCTGAACTCATTTTTTATATTCCTGGTGCTCAAGCTACAAATCTGAAATTTGGGTGTTCTGATTTAGAGAAAATGTTCTATCTCTCATTTTCCTCATATATAGATAGTCTCAGTGTTTCCTTGAGTCAGGAAATATTGATGACTCAGAATAATAATGAATAAGGGGAAGAATTTAACTGTGGACAAAATAGTATGGTAAAAAAGTACAAAGTTGAATGAGAGGTTGAATTTAGAACTGGAAACAACCAGAAAGATATGACAGGTAAAGTAAAAGGAAAAATACTTAAACTTACTCCAGGCAACAGATGCAAATATGAGTGTGCTGGACCAGAGTTACTGGCTTGTTGGCTGGTTGTTCATTGAACTATTTTTCTATGATTAACACCCAAAAATTGTTTGGAAAACTAAAATCTTAAGTTTATTGCCTGTATCTCTGTGTATAAGTATGTGTATGTAGTTTTTATTAAAGAAGATGCTCTCATATGTTTAGATAATCATTCATTGATTGTTGAGAATTTTGCTAGAAGAGATTTAATGAACGGATGACCAATTTCAAGAAACGTGAAAGCTCATTAAAGTAAATTATGCATAGGTTTTCTCTATTTTTTTAACACACCTAACATGGATATGTCATTGCTGAAAATTAAAGAAAGACATTCGGACCAGGAAATTATCTACTCCTGCAATGTCCACAAAATTAATGTTTAAGTCTGAAGAATCATTTAATTTTCCATCATTGTCCTATGCAATTATATAAATAGTTTGAATAAATATATGATGTTTATTTCATTCAGAAAAAAAAATCATTACTGAGAAAAGTAACTGTTTACCCAGTGGTAAGGGGAGGTTCCATGACCAAGCATATACTCAAGTTCCAAAATACATTTATTTTATAAAATTAATTCTTTTCTTCTTGCAGATGAACTCTTTCTAAACTGTGCTTTCCCTAAGTTGACTTGAACAATGCAGCAAAATAGCAGTGTAACAGAATTCATATTATTAGGATTGACACAGGATCCAATGAGGCAGAAAATGGTGTTTGTAATCTTCTTAATTTTCTATGCTGGAACTGTGGTGGGGAATTTGCTCATTATTGTGACTATCAAGTTCAGCCGGACACTTGGAAGCCCCATGTACTTCTTCCTATTTTTCTTGTCTTTTGCTGATGTCTGCTTTTCAACTTCCACAGCGCCTCGGCTAATTGTGGATGCTCTCTCTCCAAAGAAAATCATATCTTACAATGAGTGCATGACACAAGTCTTTGCACTACATATATTTGGCTGCATGGAGATCTTTGTTCTCATCTTCATGGCTGTTGATCGATATGTGGCCATCTGTAAGCCCTTACGTTACCCAATCATCATGAGACGGCAGGTCTGCGTCATTTTGATAATTTTTGCCTGGATAGGGTCTTTCATACATTCTATAGCTCAGATTGCCCTGGCCTTGAGATTGCCTTTCTGTGGGCCCAATTTGATTGATCATTATTGCTGTGATTTACAGCCCTTGTTGAAACTTGCCTGTATGGACACTTACGTGATCAACCTACTGTTGGTGTCTAATAGTGGGGCCCTTTGTTCAAGCAGTTTCATGCTTCTGATAATCTCATATATTGTCATCTTGCATTCTCTGAGAAACCACAGTGCAGAAGGGAGAAAAAAAGCCCTCTCAACGTGTACGTCCCACATCACTGTAGTCATCTTATCTTTTGGTCCATGTGCATTCATGTACACACGTCCTCCAACCACTTTCTCTGTGGACAAGATGGTAGAAGTATTTTATACCATTGGAACACCCTGTCTCAACCCACTCATCTACACACTAAGAAATGCAGAAGTGAAGAATGCCATGAAAAAGTTATGGAGTATTAAAATTACCTCAGAAGTCAAAGGATGACCTGAGAATTGTATTGCTTACTGAGGAATGGTTTGACTAACTCGGTACATACATCAAATATGATAGTATCTGATTATGTGGGAAGGACATACAATATATATGAGGATGTGGATTGCTATTTTGTAAAATAATTTGCAGAGAAGTTGAATGGCCAGGCACCATTTCTGTTCAGGAGAAAGATATGTGTTAGATTAATTCAGATAATTATTTTCCAATAGTCTTTCCTCTCCACAGGATCCTCTGCTTTCAAGTCATACCATCATTAGGTTAAAAGCCTGACTCCCCATATGTACTCTAAAATAGAATGCACCTAATTCACCTATTTTTTTCTACGCTTTGAACTGTCCCTGGAAGATTTCCTGACATCAGTCTGACTTGTTCTTTTCCTGAGAGCTCCTTTTAAGCATTGCTGTCTGTTACCTCTATTTCCCAACTCTGAATCTGCACTCTGGATTATTAAGAGAAAAGATCTTTACTCAATAACTTTTACAACTTCTGAGTGCCCATAAAATATTAAATAAAGACTTAATTCATCTTTAGCACATTTCCACAGAAGTATCCAGCTCTTCCTCTTGAATGCCTCCAGGGCAAGGGAACTCTGTCTATCAAGACCATCCATTCCACTTTATCACTAGTTTGTCTTTAAATGTTCCATATTTTTTAATCAGAGACTTTTAAAAATATACTGATATTATAAACTGTATTTTTCTCATTGTTTGCCTGTGTTAATAAAAGTGAAGGATTATTTGTGGGATATTGTCTATGTAGTATTACAAAGGGCCTTCAGATATTCATTATGATTGGTGTACGAAAGCTGCAGCAACAGAACTTTTAAACTCTAAATGTTTGGAAAGTAAAATAATATATAATCTCAAGACTAAATAAAAATGCAAATGCATCAGAGAAACAACATATTTTATGGGAGTGATGGACAGAATTGAAGAACCAGGCTTGATGCCAATTAATGGTATGGCATTATTTTATTTAAAGTTGTACTGTGTAAATGAAATGGATGATATTATGATAAGTATTTAGAGATTGCCCACAACATTTGTCTCCAGACAGTGGAAGTAAGGAGAACCCATATTGCAACAGAAATCGCTCTCTCTTTCTACTTGAGCTGTCTGAAAAGAGCAGTTGTATAGATTTCCAAGTTAAATTGCCAAGGAAATTTTTGTGCCACTAGAAGACAGAGCAGTTTAGCAGCAGCACCTTGGTTGTATCTACCAATGGTTATATCATGAACTTTTCTATTCATTGGTTTCTGTGTATTAAAATATAATGCACCTTTAGTGGCCATTACAAATTTTCATTTCATTTCAAATATGCTTGTAATTCTTATTTGGGCCAAACTTACCCAGTTTACTTTCAGTGAAAAAAGATTTAAAAATAAAGTCAATAAAATGCCAGTACTTTTCTGTGTTCTCACTGGAATCCCACAGGAAAAGAGTCACATATTTAATAGAATCTATCATAAATTTTTCTATTCTACACTTTCATAGCAACAACAATAACATACAGTTTCAAATACACACAGACACCAACACACACAAACTATTTAGCTTTTCATGGTCATTTGCCTTTCAGGTGAATAAATGAAGATAGGAAGTAGAGAAGAAAATAAATAAACTAAAATAAAAATGCAAAAATAAAGACAAGAAAACAAAATGAGAAGAATCTATATAGGGGGAAAACTTTGAACAGTTTTGCATGGTTCAAAATTAGTCATATTCAAATTAAACCTGGAAAACTGAAGTAATATTTTAAACATTCTGGGACACCATATCTATCTAATGGACAATTTTGAAGTGGACGCCCCCTCCTAAAACGATTGAACTAAAAGAGAAACTGTAAATTATAATTCGACTTTCATTTTAAGAATACATTTTCCATTGTGTTTTCAGCACTTTTTTTTTGAGGAGGTACTGTGAATTGAACCCAAAACCTCATATATGGGAAGCAGGCGTTCAACCACTTGAGCTACATCCACTCCCCTCCAGTGTTTTATACTATCAATGAAGATGCAAAATCAGCTCTGTATTATTCCTTGCAAAAAATGTATAACCTCAATCAGATTATTAGGAAACATGGTACAGATCCAAATAGAGGATTAATTTACAGAGTAACTGGCCCATAGGCTTCAGAATTTTCGAGGCAATGAAACCCAAAGACTGACATAGGAACTATTCCAGATTAAAAGAGGCCAAAGAGAAACAAAAACTTACTACAATGTGTGATCTTGGATTAGATCTTGAATTCAGTAATGTAAATAGCTAAATAGGGCATCACTAGGACTGTTCATGAAGTTTGAATTTGGACTGAGGTAGATAAGAGAATATTAAATTCTCTTGGGTTTTTAGAATGTAAACTTACTGTGGTTATAAAAGAGAATGTTTTATTCTTAAAAAAAAAATACACACTGGGGCATTTTATGATAAAAGGGCATGATGCTACCAATTTGCCCTCAGATGCTTCAGAATAAAATTATATTTATTTTTATAAATGGAAAGAAAGGAAAGAAGGAAGGGAGGCAGGAAGGAAGGGAGGCACGGAGGGAGGGAGGGAGGATGGGCGGGAGGCAAAGAACAAAGTGGAACAAATTGTAGACAATTGGGGAATCTAAGTCAAGGGTGGTTATGGGAGTTACTTGTACTATCCTTGATATGTTTATGTAAGAATGAAATTACGTCAAAATAAAGAGTTAAAAAATGAGGGTAACTGTATTACTTTCCTGGTTGCTAAATCAAATAACATGTTTGGCTTAAATGACAGGGACTCAGTGGTTCAATGTTTTGATGATAGGAGAAATCTACATCAAGGCGATGCTTTCTCCTAGAAGACTATGGTGTTATGAGTCTGCCTGTCAGGGATTCGTGGTCCTTGGCTTTTCTGTCATGTGATAAAGCACATGCAGCCTCTCCTGGCTTCTCCTTTCACTTCTAGTTTCTTTGGCTTCCAGCTTCTTGCTGGTCCTCTCACTTTCTCTCTTTGTAACCTTTTCTATAAGGCTTTTATTAATAGGATTAAGACCCATCCTAATTCAGCTGGTCCAGATATTAACTGAAGTAATTTCATCCATAGGTCTTATTTAAAAGGGTTCACAGCCATAGGAATAGATTAAATTGAAGAACCCATGTCTCCAGGGTACATTGTTCCATTATACCACAGTAACAATTTCAGCTATAAAAACTGATTTTAAAAGTTATAGTCACAGAACAAACCTCAGTTTCTAATTACCATGTTTGAAAATATTTAATTTGAAATTTTATACAAATTTATTATATGATATAAGGTAAACCTTTTTATTGTCAACCTTTATACCTTCAAATCCCCTATAGTTTACCAGAATGTGCTATACAAATATTATTAGAGAATACACGTGGGGCATATAGAAATCCCTATAATTTTTGTGTAACATTTGTGTAATCTAAGTACCTTTTAAAAAATTAAAAATTAAAAAATTTTTTTTTAAAAACACAACATTTTAAACTATTAATGTTTATACTCACATTTATACATTAATGTGTATATGTTTGGAACTATATAACATAGTGAAACCTCATGAGAAATATGAAAATGGATAATATCACATATATAAGACTTTTCATAAAATGTAAATACAAATAAACTAGAGAGAGGGAAAAAGAATAGCAGCTATGAATGAATGGTAGAGGTAGCATAGAGAGATTGAGAGATGAATGAGGATTATTTTTTAAATTTTGGTTTGTTTGCCTGTTTTTTATTATCATTATTCTTGGAATAATGAAAATGCTCTAAGAATGATTGAGGCGATGAATACACAACTCTGTGATTATACCAAGGACCACAGATTGTACACTTTGGATGGCTTTATGATTACTATGCATCAATAAAACCGGTTTAAAATGTAAAAAAAAAAGAAAACACAGAATATTTTCTATGTGCAAAAGTATTTTTAAAACTGAAAAATATTACTCTAAATTTGAAAGTACTTATTTGAATGCTGTTACAGACGATTAAGAGGTTTCATGAAAAATCTTTAGTTACATTTCTCAGGACAATCTTTAATTCTTTTAAAACTACATATCTAAACATTATTTTTTCATTTTTCTTTCCTTTTCTCCTCTTTTCTTTCTTTTTTTGTTATTCAAAACACATTCTTGGAAATTTTCATATCAATAAATATGGAAGTTATTTGTTTTGTAAACAGTCTCCAAGATAAGTTTTGTAATAATCCCATCTAGATTAATTTTAAGTTCTGAAAGCTGCAAATAAATTGCCTATACTTTCAAACTCCCTGCCAGGATTTTGTTTGCTAGAGATGATTGAGAAAATGTGTGCCTAAATCTACCTTTAAAATGTACCAGATAAATGTTTTATTTAAAATTAACATGAAACAAGTAACATTCTGCCACCTTCTCATTTCTATATGTTAGTCTATGTGTTGAAAATATGACAATGAATAAAATAGAAAATGTTCATTATCCTATGGAGTATAGTATTTAGTGTAGTGAAGATTGATAATAAATAATAAAGCAAATATTTAATATGCCAGGTTTAAAAAGTACCATGAACTAAAAATAAAACAAAGTAATCAAAGAGAGGGATAGTAGCAAAGCTAGGGAGATGGGATGTGTACTGTTTAGGATAGGAAGTTCAGGGCAGGCCCATTTGATAAGTTGACATTTGAACTAATACCTAAATCAGTGGTTCTACATTGGAAGAATTTTCCCCCAGGTGACATTTGACAATTTTTGCAGACATTTTTGGTTGTCACAAGTGAGGAAGGGGGCTGCTAATGGCATATTGTGATTAGAGGCTAGTGATATGCCTAAGTAGCTCACAATAAGTAGGAAAGTCACTAACAACAAAGAACTATCCAGCCCAAAATATCAGTAGCATCAATTGTACTTAAATGAACTAAAGGAATAAATTTTGACTATTTCTGCAGGGAGGAAATTCTAGAAATATGTAACAGCAAGTGCAGATGGGGTATGCTTGTTCTATAGGAAAAAAAAATCGGGAAGTCCAGAATGACAAAAATAAGGGAAAAAGAGAATAATTAAAGATGAGATCAGAAATATATTGGGATCTCTCACATCAACGGATATGGAATTTTACCTAGAGTACAATTGGGAAAACATTTGAGAGACTGAGGACATGATCTGATTTATGGTTTAATAGGATTACCCTGATTGTCTTATTGAGCATCAAGAGTCCAAGCTGGGAGTTTGGTTAGGAAGGTACTGCAATAATCTAGGAAAGAGATTATGGAATTTTGGATCAGGTAAGTAGCAGTGAAGACAGTGAGAAGTATTCTAATTATGGATATAGATTTTATTGTTGATGGGGAAGTGTTACATCCATTTTGAAAAAAATTCAGGCAGTTTATTATAAAACTAAAAGGTACTTTTACCAAATGTCTCAACAATTCCATTCTTAGCTATTTACCCAAGAGAAATAGTATGTTCACAAAAAGATTTGTACTAAAAGCCCATAGAAGATTTTCACATAATAGCCAAGAACTTGTAATGTCCATCCATAGTAACAGAGAAAACCTCTGGTATATTCATATAATGAAATATTACTCAGCAGTAAAAAGGAGTGAACTAATGACACATCAGTATTAATGAGTTGCACAATTATTTTGTTGAGTGAAAGAAGCCTTACATGATATGATATGGGTGCTTTAATTTATATTAAGTCTTAGAACAGGTAAAACAAATATATGGTGGAAAAATCCAAAACAGTAGTTACCTGTGGTAGTTGGGGGATGCATGGGGATTGTATTGAAGAAGCAGAGGGAAATTTCTGGAGTGGCGGAAATTTCTATAACTTAATACAATGCTTCAGGTAGTAAGCGCTGTTGTATTTTTGAGAATTTTCATAATAAAATGTTGGGAAAAAAGTTTATTTTGCATCCATTGGTATCATCATTTTGGATGGCAATACACCATTCAATAAAACATTTTTAATAAAATCTGAAGTTCACTAGATATTAACAATGATTACTTTCATGCTTTTCCACTTTGAACCTGTCTACTCTCTGATACCATAATCTTGGTGGTCAAGGGATGTCTTTCCCCATGTCCCAGAGTGAAACTTGGGTGCCAGGAATAATTAAGGCAGTATGGAAAGCTGGCCTTTGCAGATGTTAAACAATTAGAAAAGGACATTAATTTTCCTGATAAGGATAGGCTGACCCCTGGCTCTTATGAACTGTGTTACCCAGGGGATTTGGTGCCTAGATCTAGATCAGGTAAAGTTAACTGGAAAGGTAGAAATAAGCCAAATCACAAATTACTAAGGAAATAGAAGAATTTGATTCAATTGCCCAAGTCAGCAAAAAAAAAAAAAAAATAGACAATGTGGGTTCAAGAGAAATAGTCTCAACAAGCTATTAAGAATTGCTTGAAAATGAACCAGAGGCACAGAATAGTCTTAATGATGCTGTGATGGTTTGGGCACTTGTGCTATTCTCTCTGTTGGCAGTATCTTTTCCATCTGTGATCATTTCCTTAAATGTGACTAATGCTTCAAGATTCAACTCTGATATTATTTCTTCCAGGAGCTATTTTTCCAAGGTTACTAGCTTTTCTTTAAATTCAGCACATAAAAGGAAACCACGTATAGTGTGAATGCTCCCTCCACACCCTGGACTGTAAGTTATTCAATGCCAGTGATGATTAAATCACTGGACTTTGTTTCTTATAACATATACAAGGTTTATCACATAGCAGTCAATGAAAATATCTGTAAAAGTGTCCAGAAAAGTGTACATATTATTCTGCACTTCTTACTTTGCAATGCACCTGAAGATAATTTTTATTACTTTCTAATTGATTTTTAGAGTTATTTACATAATAAAGAAATATGCCTATATCCCTCATATGCATTGTAAATATATTTTCAAAGGTTGATATTTGTATTTTGCTTTTGCCATATTTTTGAAGAATGAATGTAATCAGTAGAAAACAATCTTTCTATAGTTTGAACCACAGTTGAATCTCAAGAAATCTTAGTCCCTTTATATTTTTGTCTTCTCTCCATTGAAGACACAGTATGGCACATATGATGTATTCCTTGGGACGTAAACATTAGGAATGGCTTAAAACTTCACAAGAGCTTATTTTCTGTATCACAGAAGCTTAAATTGAAAATTGAAATGCACAAAGATATGCTCATTAGTAGCATTGTAATGCCTTTTACCTTTCCTTAAATGTAACATTAGTGCCCTTCTATATCTTAAGAAACTCTAATAAGGAATTCAGAGAAAAACTGGAAATGGGGAGGACTTAACTGTGAACAACACTTCACAATTTACAAAAATAAAGTTTAATAAAATGAGCTGAATTTAGAAGCAGGAACAACTAGGAACTATAAGAGGGGGAGTGAAAGGTAAGAGCCAAGTCTATAGTTAAGGCAATAGAATATAA
The DNA here is from genome assembly GCA_029593785.1 of Cabassous unicinctus. Lineage (NCBI taxonomy): Eukaryota > Metazoa > Chordata > Mammalia > Cingulata > Chlamyphoridae > Cabassous > Cabassous unicinctus. The sequence continues at coordinate 20,468 of JAQZBX010026118.1, forward strand.
TAAAGGTTCATGCTGTTTAAACTCTTAAAGGGCTCTTTACTGCACTATTTTTCACTAATATTATCCAGCAATTGTCTGGGGAATTTGATTTTGATTTTCTTGATTGTTTATTTCTTTGAAGCTGCTGCTGTTGTTTCTCAATGACAAAAATAGTCTCAAATATTAACTCACATATTCTCTCAAGGTTCAAGGAATACAATAGTGGAATGAGATAAATTAAACTTAGGGAATCCTATTTTGGGGCAAAGTATCTCTATTATTGACAATCATATATTTTCTGACAACCTAAAAATTAAATGGTATCAATAGGTAGAATTAATTCCATTTTGTCCAGAGGATAAAAATACCCAGAGAGGAAAAAGATTCTCTAAGCTAATAAGTTGCAATTCTCAGCGAGAGAAGAGATTTTGGACTCAAAGTTCATTTTATTAAATTGTTTTGTCTCCTTGCAGATGATTCCTTACTTGGGCTTTCTCATATGCACTGAAACTAAGCATCAGAATAATACAGTGATTATGCTTATATATCTAAGACTGACACAGGATCCTATAAAGCAGAGAATAATTAAAATATTTTTTATTTCTACTTGAGGACCATTATTGTGATCATGAAGCTCATCCAGATCTTTGAAAGCTCCATAAATTTCTCCCTATTGTAGCTGGCCGTTACACACACCTGTCTCTCAACTACTGTAGCCCTTAGATTACTTTTTGAAGCTACTCTGCAATGAATGCAATATCCAACAATGATTACTTAATCCAAGTTTTGCACACGATGTCTTTAGTGACATCAAGATCTTGGTTCTACTCCTCATGACTGCTGATCTCTATGTAGCAATATTTGAGTCCTTATTTTACGTAACAATCATGAGCAGGCAAAAATCTTGATTTGTTTTCTTGGTTTAGATAGAGTCCATTTTCTATTATGCAGCCAGATTATCTTAAACCTAAGATTTCTGTTCTTTGGGCCCAATTTAATTGATCAGTAGTACTGTGATATGCAGCCATTGCTGTGACTTGCTTGCATGAATATTTATATGATCAACCTATTGCTGGTGTCCAAAATGGGGTCATTTGCACAAGCCGTTTTGTGATTCTAATGACCACATATGTTGTCATCTTGTATTAACTGAAAAACCACATGAGCTCTTAAAACCTGAGAAATTTTTCCAGCCAAGAGAGAGATGTCAGAAGTCAGATAAATTTGAAGCATGAGAATGACTTCAAACATTGTTACTGGTTTGGAAATGGAGAAGGCAAGAACATGAAGAATGCAAGTGACCTTTGGGAGATAAGTCTCCTGGCTGACAGTCGACAACGAAATTAGCACCTCAGCTCTACACTCACAAGGAACTGAACTCTGCCAACAACCTAAATGAGCTTGGTAGTGGATTCTCCCCCAAAACCTCCAGATAAGTGCCCAGGTAGGTTGACAATTTGATTTTCACCTTTTGAAAACATAAGCAGAGAATAGCTCAGTTCACCTAAAACATGGCACTCCCTACATTAGCTTCAGTATACTCACCATTCAATCATTTATTTGTACTGTAAAGGGTATGATCATGGAATGGGAAAGATTAGTGGTATGAATTTAAAGTCATTTTGTAAATGAATGGAGTTCTCTTTTTTAGCCAGGAGAGGGAGGTAGTTGGCCTCAGTTGTTGACATCATGTTAACTGGATTGTGGAATAATTAGAATCTTTTGTTTATAACAAATGGTTCTTGCAGCAATACCAGGATAAGGGGGTGGGGATCTTAACTGATATCCTAAATTTGTGCATATGCATATAATCAAGAATTGCAGCTGATTGTGGCAGGGTTTTATTTTTATTTTATTTTATCTTTTTTAGGAAGTACCAGGGATTGAGTCCAGGACCTCATACATGGGAAGCAGGCTCTCAACCACTGAGCTACATCCACTCTCCAATGAGAGTTGGTTTATTCTTTTGTTTGTGTGTTTGTTTATAAAAGGTACTGGGGATAGAAAGTAGGACCTCGTACAGAGAAGCAGGCGCTCAACCACTTGAGCTACATCTGCTCCCTGCAGGATTTTATTTTTAAGCCAATCTCCAAGCTACTTCTCTTACTTACATTCATTTTATTCATGCCACATTAATATTTTCATGAGAAAGGAAGATAAAGCAATTATTTGAATTAACAATTCTTATTGTTTGTTTTCTATAAAAACTTTAGGAGAGAAGGGCAACATGATAATCATTTTTGCCTGATAAAAATACTTCTACTGTTCAGGAAAGAGAAGGCATTATTTGTTCACATATGAGGAGAGTTCTGAGGAATAATCTGGGTCGTTATCTCACCTCTCTTCCCTTCCATCTTCTTAAACTCCATTCTTACATCTTTTATTCACTTTTCCAATAATTAATTACACATCTACAGTTGAAAAGAATGTTGGTAGAAAAGGGAGTAGGAAAAAGTTGCAAATGGGAAAGAGATGACGGGAAGGAAGTAGAATGAGACAACCTTTAAGATGATATTTAAGAGTTTGTATCCAGTAATAGATTTTGAAACAAAAATTATGTTGTTATTTTTATCATTTTAAATATTGCATTTGACTGTCTTTTCTGTTAGCAATTCTATTATTGAGGTCTTAACAAGATAGTGGAGAGAGAAGGGAACACATTTGTTGAGGAATTACAATGAGGCAAGAGAAAGCCTTTGCTTTTCCAGTGACTTAAATGAAAAGTTTGACTTAATGACAGACATCAGTCTATATCATTGGGTTACAAGATTAGAGCCTGCATATTCTTGGTTATTACCTACTTGGAAAACTGAAGTGTGTCCAGAAGAGATGGTTTAATAAGGGTAGAGTTAATGGCCATAGTCCCACATGCCTTACACTTCTCAGCTTTCTTATAGTCCTTCATCTTTTTTCTGTTCTCTTACTAAGTATTTTCCTCTTTTTTGCATTTTCTCTCTCTATTGATTGGTAGAGGTCAATTTAAGAGACTCATGTTGCTACAGAAAATCATGTTCCAGTTCACAAGGAGCATGACCCAAGCCCCAAACATTTACTTCAGGAGTACAGGGTTGGGACCACACATTATACTAAGTGGATCCTGACATGTTCAACTCTAACTAAACAGTCCCAAATATCTATCTTCAGAAATATAAGAAAATTGTCTCCTTTGGAGTATGAGGTGTTAAGTTTTCATATACAAGCTAGCTGTAGGATGAAGACCCTTAATAAAGCATGTGTATTCTACAAATTTGAGCTTTTTTCAGTTTTTTTGAAAAGTTTATACTTGAGAGGAGATTGACAGATTTGCTTGAGAAAGCTTCAGAGCTTGAATTTCAAATTATCTGAATTTTTTGGGCTATAAGAATTAGTCCCCTCTCCTTTCTCCAAATAAATAGCATACCCATGACTGGAGAACACATGGTGATTTCACCTGAAACAGGAACCTCACAAGATTCCCAAAATCAAATGACAACCCTCCTAATTACCTCCAGACCAACACACATGGTCAAATCTCAGCTTAACACAATTAAGGCTCCTAATCTGAGAAGTAATTGCCTACAAACCGAATGCCTTTCTAAGACTCCACTAATAGGAACTGTGTGAACAGGTAGAACATTTTTGAAGGATGGATCTTAAATGTGTTAGAGTTGGGTGATGGGCAGAATTTAATTCTAAGAATGGTAGGGTATATTCAATAAAAACTTAGTTTTCAATATTCTAGTAATGATATAGGCAGCCATCCCTTTGGAACTTGGAAAAGGTAACAGTTGTTACAAATGACACAAAGATGTGTAAACCTCCTGGGAGAAAGAAAAGTTTGAGGAAGGGATCATTTGCCAGAGGAACTGTGCACTGGAGGAAGGGGATTACTCAGACATTTTAAAGGTTATTGGATATAACTTTTGTCCTGTCACTGATACAAGAGGAATCAAACTACTCTCATAATCTTCCAGATAGAGGGTAGGCTCATGAAGACCACATTATGAATTGAGTTTTAGTTCAAGACTGCTTCAGAGTAGGTTTCATGTTTCTGTTTATCTCCTGTGATTATTTCCCCATTATTAAATGTTTATTTGGAACAGATATACTTAGTACCTGGAAGAATCCATCTATTGAGTCTGCTGAAAAAAAGCTTACATCACAGACAAGACAAAATCTGAAGAAAAGTGGTACTTTGAAACGGCTTCCAGAAATAATAGCAATGATATATATAAAAGATTCAAACCATAATATTGCCATTGAATTAATTGGCCTAGCCTATGTAACAAGTAGATGAATTGCAACATACGACTATAGACTACTATATCACACAGGTGGTTGCTCAAATCAAAACTGAAGTGCTAAGAATATTAACTTTAATACATTATCATACCCTCTAGCACTTAATTTGTAGCTCTGATCTTGTGAATGAATTTTTCTCCAATCCCATGAAAAGGCAAAACCAAATAAATTTGCTTTTACATAGCAAATGACAATACCATTTTGTCCTGGGACCATGTTTTCTCTGGGCATTCTTTTCATTATAGAATCTCAGATATATTTCAAAATATCAGAATGGTCCACTATATTGATGCCATCATGCAAAATGGACTGATATGCAAGAAATGAAAAGTATTCTATATATCACAGATAATTTATTTAAAATAGCCACAACATCTTTGCAACTTTCCCCATTTACAGGTGAAGTCTATCCTCCCATCCTTTGATCTGGGGTAAACTTGTGACATGTTTTGATGAGTAGAATGTGGTAAAGTGATGTGTGTAACACCCAAGGGTTGTCCTTGAGGAGCCTTGCAGCTTTAGCTTTTGTGAGACAACCCCTGCAGCAGTACAAACATGTTGTATTAGAGGCCAGTTAGGCTACTGGAGAACGAAAGGTCATATGAAAGAAAATCGAGGTACCAAGCCATTTATGAGTGCAGCTATCTAGGACAATATACCTCATGTGAACTGCCAGTGTTTCCAGGTATGACTAGCAGAAGAATCACCCAGCTGAAATCCCACCCAAATTGCATCATCATAATTATTTTTTTTTTTTGCTGAAAGTTAAGATTTGATTCTGTGATTTTAAACAACTTATTTTTGGACTAAATTTTGTGATTTTATGCAACTAATTGTTGGCTTAAGTTTTGTTTGCCAGTACACAACAACAGATAATTTATATATCACTAAGTTACCTACATGCCAGAAAGTAGAAGATAAAGATCATGAATAAATTCCAGCAGACTGCCACATAAGTGAAGTTCTTAGATTTCATGTGAGCTAAGCTATGCAGATATTCCCTCAATGAAAAAAATATATAATAGTTATTGCCTGACACTTCCTACCTCTAGGAAATAGGCACAGTATTTTATGGATCTTTGTTTTTCTGGAAACAACATCTATTCTCTCGGAGTGCTATTCTTAATCAATGAATGAAAAGCTTGATCATTGTCAGTGAGAGCCACTGACATGGGTAAAATAAGAAAGAGCCCAGACTCGTTTGGGTGAAGTTCAGGGTCGCCTGAGCAGTTAAGCAAGTGAGAGTTCACAATTGAGTATCAGGAAGATATAGCCTGGCTGATTGAAGAATAAGTTAATGAATATCAATTATGGCCTTAAGACCACCTGTAGCAGTAAGGAATGAGGCTTGACTTTGTAGCCCACTTTAAGTCTTTTTTTTTTTTAGGAGACTAGAATTAACACCATCTTGAAGAATTTGACATGTATCTCTCCTTGCCTCTCCACTTAATGAAAGGTCAGCATATCTCACTTTCCAACAAGACACTATATCAAATAAAAGTATATATATATTCTACATGTACATAGAGCAAGTGACTGTCTTTATCCAACCTTGAGTAGATTGTTCTCATCTGATAACACTCCCTTGCTCATATTCCTACTTCTTGTGTATAAGATATGAAAATATATATTCAATTATTTACAAAAAGGATCTAGTATTTTTCTTAAAACATATTTGTAAACATCTCCTAGATACTTAAAGTACAATTTACATTGTGGAAAAATAGAAGGCAAACTGTTTCCAGTGTGGGTATATTGAAATATGCAAAGAACAAATAATAAAGGAAAGTGGAAAAAGACCTAATATATATTTATTTTATGCCATATGCCATCTAACACATCACAGGTGTTAGTCAACATAATTTCATAACATCTTTATAGGAATAATATTACCATATTTTCATAGATATTTTGGAAATGGAGACACAAAACAGAAGCAAACTGGCAAGACCCAGATGTAAAAATGGGCAGTTAGTATTTGACAAACAGTCCCCTGACCCCAAAGTCAATTATTGTTCTGATACATCATATATAATCCCAATGTCATAGGTCTAAGATTAGAAAATTAGAATTCGGGCAATTTTGGAAGATTTTATTCCAAAAAAGTCTTCCAGGTAAATATTGTGAGATGTGAGTGACATGATCCATGATGTGCTTTCAGGAAATATTTCTTGCATTCATGAAATACAATTGCTTGCCCTCAAATCAGTTGGATTTTTAGTGTGCAGGTTGTAGTAAGAATAACAGAAGCTTGGGTCTCAGTTCATATAATGTTAGAGGACATTTAGTTCTTTCTAAATCATCTCTATTAATTACCCTGAAGACATAAAATAGAAAGCACAAGGAATATCACCTTATTTGCTTTAATTCAGAATGTGCCATTTGAGACCATACCTTTTGCAAGGCAATTTTCATCTCCATATTTCTCAGGGTATAGATGAGAGGGTTCAGCATGGGTGCAAACACAATGTAAAACAGAGAGATTTCCTTCTTGTGTATTTCACTCTCAGCAGGCAGAACAGAAGTAAAGATGCAGGCACAACAGACAAACCTACAACCATCATGTGAGAGCTGCAGGTTGAGAGAGCTTTGCGTCGCCCTGCAGAGGTGTGTGTCCTAAGATGGTAGAGAATGAGTATGTAGGAAGCCAAAAGGACAAGAAAAACTACTCCTGCCACCATCCCTGAATTGACAATAGCTAAGATATTAAAGACATAAATATCTTTACAGGCAAGTTTTAAAAGTGGCTTCACATCACATATGTAGTGATTTATCTGATTAGAGTCACAGAAAGGAGAATTGAGGACTTATGAGCAGAAGACCAATAGGGTGCCAAACGGCCAAGACCCAGGCCATCATGATCAGCACGTTACACTTCTGCCGGTTCATGATGACCATGTAGTGCAGGGACTTGACAATGGCAACATGGCGGTCAAAAGCCATGGACACCAAGATCAATATTTCCACACCTGCCAGCATGTGGGCAGTGAAGAGCTGGGCCATACAATTGTTATAAGAAATAATTTTTCTCTCTGAAGCTAAGTCTCTGAGTAGCCAGGGAACCACAGTGGAGGTATTGAAAAGGTCAGTAATGGATAGGTGACAGAGAAAACAGTACCTTGGCTGTTCAGTCAAATGGCTGCAGGTGATTGTGAGGAAGATGATGAAGTTCTCCATTAAGACTGCCAAGTAGCAGAGCAGGAACCAGAAACAGAACAGCAGCTCTATCTGCCTATGTTCCAATAGCCCCAAGAAGACAAATTCAATGACATTGATCTGATTTTCCATGAGGTTAACGTGCATTCACATCAGCTTAATTAATCAGAAATGATTCAAAACATATTAAATATGCAATAGCATTTTTAACATTCAGATAGATCTATAAAATGGAGGATAATATGCATCATAACAGATTGATTATAGGATTAAATTTTTAAACCATTTTTAGAATAAGGTGTCATTATCATACAAAGAGGTTTTTAATAAAAGCATAATTACTCCTGGAATATTTATAATTATATTACATGCATTTATCTTCAATATCAACCCAATGCTTAAATATACACACTTATTTTATTTATTTAACATGTGGGCTCATAGAGGTAGAAGAGGGTTCGTTAATTACACCAAGTCATTAAGGCTAAGTGGCAGACTCGAGGTATGAACCTGTATCTTATGCAGGATTCCATGCATTTCAAAGCTATGCTATATTATCCTCAGCCATGTGGAATTCCGTTTTTTTGGTCCATCTCTATAAAAGAAAAGAAGACTTTCTCCATTTTGACACTATCTATAAAATTTGAGCAACTCACTCCCCTCATATATGCTACATAGGGATTTTGTAAACCTTAACCTTGCACTAATATTCCACATATCCACCAAAACTAAATATTTATTCAGGAAATTAAAAAAAAAAATCAAGACTTTTAATCATAGCAGAGAAACATTCTGATTTAGTCAGGAATGTTTGGTGTGCTTGATTGAAGTCCATTCAGAACATGGAAAGCCTGCAAATAGGGAACTAGGGGCAACAACTGCTGGGTATCTGAAGATAGGAAAGAAGATCTTGCTATATAAAAGCTTCACCTTTCTACTAATTATGTTAAAAGCACATTTTAGAGGCTGCTGTTAACTCTTTAAGAACACATTAGAAGGTTCATTGTTTTCTCTGGCTATTTTGAAGGACCTGTGGAGATTAAGGAATGACCTACATATTTGTACACACGTTTAGAAGAGTACAGATATTCATATGTAGCATATTTGGAAGGAGGGAGCTAATACATTTACACTTAAACCATTACCTTTTCCTCCATGCAAATGTCCTCAGAAAAACAATGGCTTGCCCAAAAGACTTTCACTTTAGATGAAATTGTTTTTGTTTTATAATGGC